>PISW01002189.1:0-286549 GCA_004023785.1 Mungos mungo
TGCCAGGTCTTAGTAAAAGGGGTGGGGTTGTACTTAGCAAGCAGGCGGAAGTTACACCTTCTGATAACTTTAACCGGGAGCTACGTAGGCTTTTATCTCAATGTCTTAGCAGTTACCAGGCAGGTAGTCAGAACAGTGAACGGGGAGATGTGTTCAGAAAGCAATTTACAGAAGCCAAAACAGCCGGTTAATGATTTTCCATTTTACTCAGGTTTGTTAACCTACAACAGGGTACTGCTTGGGATTAAAATCTGAAGAAATAAACTGTTACCGAAGTGTAATCTATTCTTTCAACCCTTTAGGCTGCAAACCTTGGAGCTGAGACATCAGGGAACGTAGCCCTGCCACGGGAGTGCTTGTCTATAGAGATAAAACCAGGCTCCCAAAATACTTGTTGCTTCACCGTGCAAGAAAGACTGGATGAATTTCCACCAACCATGGAGGGCGTGTTTAAGGTGGTCTGACTTTTGTAGGTGAGGGAAAAAATAAATCTTTTCCGTTTATCCATCTTTGATTCTCTAGCCCGGGGCCTTGTGGATTAGACTGACAAAAGACAAATTAACAAGAGAAAATTAACAAACAAGAGAAAAATCTAACAGAAGTTTATTAGCACATGCCTCGCACATACACAGAGGAGCACCCAGTGAGTGGTTCAAAGGGGTGGTTGGAATTTCAGGTCTATGCTCCCAGCTTGGTCAGGCAAAGGAAAGGAGGAGAGAGTTTTTATGGAAAAGCATACTTTTTGGAAAGATAAAGGGTGACTATGTGGGAAACAGGAGAGTCGTGTGATGGTGTGAGTCCGGGTATGGTTCACAGGGTTCTCAGGACAAGTAGGTTCTCTTGGGAGCCTCTGCTTTTAGGCTCATAAGGGATTTCCAGAACATAAATGCCTTCCGTTCAGTTCTTATGGCAAAGTGACATATTTTGGGGTGGCGTATCCCAATCCCCTTTGCTTGAATACACGGGTTTCACTTGGGGAAGCCTTCTGGGGATACTTCAAAGAGGTCGTCATCCTCTAAAGCACTGAAACTCGGGTACAAGGAGAGGACCATGGACTGCTAACAGGTGGAAACTGGCCATGCGCACAGCAGATCATCCCCACCCCCCACCTACCCACGTAAAATATGCTTCAGGGCAGGGAGTGCTCAGTCCATGACCTGCAGGCCTGTCTATAAGCAGTGTTCCCATTTGTAGAGGTGTAAGGTTTAATAGATGGAGGCAGAGGCAAGAGGAAGGAGAGAGACCAAGTTATGGAGCCAAGAGAGCCTTTATTGGAGTCTGCAATTCCCGGGCGAGGTTCCATGACTCCGGAGTGGGGAGTCAGGGAAGTCATGCCTGGTAGGGGAGAGCAAGGTGTTTTATGGGTGCAGGAGTTCCGGGTTCGAGCTCAGGTGGGCCAATAGCCAAGTAAGGGCATCTTTGGACGGTGGCAGGATTCAATTGGCTGTCCACTTCGGTGGGGTGGGGGATGCTGGAATTCCATGGTGAGGCGTTCCAGTTTGAGACAGTCCAGATCGGAGAGTGGGGGTGGTCAGTCCCTGGCAGCGCCTGGAACTATTATCTGACCCGCAATAAAATGGCCGCTGGTGCTTTTCAAATGGCTCCGGGTCATCCCAGGTTTGTAGGTGGGGGTTGTCAGTGCTCGCAGCTCTCCACAGCAAAGTGGCCGCTCAGTTGCCCTCCCCTGGCAACTCTTACAGAAGGAACAATGTCTGTCTCAGGGTGTTGTTTGAAGGGTTGACAGAGATGAAGGTCCTCCAGACTCTTCGCAACTGGGGACCTCCACTTTGGACTTCCGTGTTCTTCTGTGCCCCAACTTAATTTATCAAGAATTTTGTCAAGTAAGTCACTGGACCCAGAATGCCCGCCCTCAGTATCTGATCATCATTCCTCACCCCTGCTGGCCCCCAGCTGGTGTCTCACACCCTGGCCTGCCTTCCGCAAGAGTCCTGCGAAGTCTCTGGAGCCAAAATGCCCCCTGATCCTTGAGGCTCCCTCTTAGGAAGTTTCCACCCCCCTCACCTCCACTCTGCTCCTGGGCTACAAACCACTGCTGACTTGTTCTTGTGTTTGGAATCAAGCCTGGTTTTACACTGAGCCCTTCCTTCTCTACCCTGTTGTAGTAGTTACTGAGTAAAATTGTTTTTTGCCATTTCACTGTCTCGCTCTGGGTTTTCTTTGACGGGTTCAATGGGTAAATGTATGAAAAGCACTTAGAATCTTGCCTGGCACACAGTAAGCCCTGTATGGCTTCATTTTGAAGCCCTAGATATCAGTTTCTCAATTGATGGACGCAAAGACACATCCCTGCTCCTGAGGTCCAGGAAGCAGCTGCAGACATATCCCCTTCCCTTCTCTTTCCAAGTTGCTCTTCCCAGAGCACACCCACCCCGGGGGGCACCTTTCCCTGCCCAAGAGGTGGGGTCCTGTTTTCTATTCCAACCCTGGCTCTGAGTGTTCGCTTATCTTGTTCTTTACTGATCTCTTTCTTTCCCCCAAAGACACGTGATCCTTTTCAGCTCCTTATTCCTCTTTCAAGGACTGTTATCTGCTCCGCTCCCTTCCACCCAAGGCCAGCCAAGTTTGTTGTCCTCAGAGGGGCTGCTCATTATTTGTCTTCCCTGTGCACAGCAGCTACCCCTGAGTAGAATAACTCAACTCTCATGCAGCTCTAAGGAGAGAGGCTTGAGAGATGTGGGGACTGAGAAGGCATATAATTGGGCACCCCCTCTAATAAGTTTTTGAAGTCCGGGGTCACGTGGAAAGCCGAGGACTTTATAACGATTCTATATTCCTTTTTGAGTTTCCATGGCCGACAGGGTCCCAGATTCCTCTTCCCTCCCCAGAGTGCATCCCCTCCCCCATACTCACCTGTTTATGACTACAAGTGTTTTACTGTGGAGAAGATCAGAATTAATAAACATCTGTGGTTATGACCTTCGTCAACAGCCAGTTCTGGAGAGTGTCTGTGCAGAGACCCGATCACCACACAGAAAACTTGCTGGCACATAGGAGTTCAACAGTGGCCATTACAAAAGCAAAATCTATAGGAAGATATTAAAATTTAAGGATGTGCACCTCCACCACCAAAAAGACATGTTTAGAGTGATTTTCAATGGCAAAGGACAGAAATACAAGCCAGACTGGCTTAAGCAATAAATACAGAATTTTTGACTCACATGGTTAAAAAGTCTAGGGCGTGGCCGCTCAGATCGTGGATCAGATCACCCTTTCTCTCTTCTCCCTCTCTCCCATCTCCATTTCTTTGCTGGCTTGTCCTTTATCATTTATTATATTCGACAAACACCTGTTGGGTTTAGGTGTGGCAGGCACCAGCTATATTTCAATGAACAAGACTGACGGGGTCCCCATTCTCATGGGAGTCATGTTTTATTAGGAAAGAAGGAAATAAATTGGTGAACGGACGTATACATAAATACTTACAATTTGGGGTAATGACAATGAACATAAACGGAGAGCTCAGAGCTGAAAGGGGCAAGGGCTGGGGGAAGACTTACAGTATCTAGGGTAGCAGGGAAGGCCTTTCTGTAAAGGAGATTTCGTGCCACACTAGGGTGTAGTAGAAGTCAGCCATGTAGGGATCTGGGGGGAGAACGTCCCAGGCGGAGGGAATAACTTCGCCAGGATAGATAAAACCTCCCAGTGACGGGAAAGCTGGTTCTGGGGAGACCAGCACAAAGTAGAACTGCTGAGGGCAGGCTTTTGGAGTTAGGCTAATCCAGGGAGACAACACCGATGGGTTTTGGTGACTTCCGTAGATACGGATTTGGAGATTGTTGCTGCATGGAGAGTGGAATGGAGCTGGGTGGGAGCAGAAGACCTTCCTGATCATATCAGCAACAGGAGGCTGACTTCCACCTGCTCTAGTTTGTCTCGGTATTGGCTGAACTCACCAAATCCCGGTGCAGCTGTCCATCCTGCAAAGGGAAACGATCCTCAAAGCAGCACAGAAAGTACAGCCCCTCATCTTACTCCGTCAACAGACAACAAAAAGTATGTGACGTTACACCGTTTTCTGCTCATGGAGTGTGCCTTTTCATGGTTAGTGACGTGGTATAATGTGGCCATTTTTCAAAATGTCAGAGGCCATTATCTCAAACGTTCAGGGTCCCCCCTCCCTGCTCCTGTGAGCAGTACATGAAGTCATTTTCCAATTATAGCCTTTCTGAACGCCTTGTCTTTCCCTTTAAATAAAGTGTCTAGCCATATGTTCAATGAGTAGTATTCTAAGTTTTAAATCTTGCCTCATTTTCTTTGGAATATGTCAATGTCAGAGCTTTTTACAGGGTTACTGTAAAAATGTACTTGAACCTTGGTTGAGGGAAGCGGCTTTTCTGAAGATAAAGTGATTTTTAAAAGAGGTCGTGTGGGAGTCTATGTCCTGTTTGCAAAAATAGTGAAATCCGGCCTTTCAACTAATTCCCTACTTGGACCCGAGCTACATTTTTCAGTACTTTGTTGACTGTGTTGCCCAAATTTAAACTCTGCATGCAGTCCAAAATCATCTCATGTTTTTAAGAAGTGAGGCCATGGGATATCTTACCAAGAGATAGCCAGAGTTAAAGAAAAGCAGGGGCTCAGTAAAACACGTTGAAGGCAAAGAGAATGGAAACCGACATGATTTCCTGTCCTTGAATTAAACCATACTGGGACCAGGAATCCTTTACTGTGCTTATGTGAATTAATACACACACCAGGCATAAGACATTGAGTTGTTGATTCCAGGAAACACTTGCTCTTGTGAGATAAAGACTGTAAACCAGAGAAAACAGGTTGCTCGTTAGGATTGCCTTAAAACTTTCGAGTCCCTGGGTCCATCTGCCCAGAGCAGTTCTGTCATAAGCTATGCCTGATCCTTGATGGTTTCCTACTTGGCAAAATGCACAGTGAAATCACCTGGCCGGGGCTCTAAAATCCTACACACGCCCTCTGCTAATGAAAGAGATCAGAATATGCCCCCCACGCCAAGACATATCACTTTGGTGTAAGGACTGTTTTGCTCTCAAGTCCATTAAGAACCAACAAATGGGGGGGCTTCTGGCTGCCTCAGCAGGTAGAGCATGCGACTCTTGATCTTGGGGTTGTGAGTTCGAGCCCCCATGTTGGGTATAGACGTTACTAAAAAATAATTTAAAAAAAAAAAATCAACAGATGTAGGAAAAGTTCCTTGCCTTCCCCTAAACTGACTGAGTGCAGGGCATGAATATTCCTTTGAGGATGGCACCCTCCCTCTCCACCTCCCCCCAGTACCAGGGACAGAAAAACAACTCTCATCTTTATAGACGGGGAGCCTACAGCAAGATGAACCCGTAGAAACAGATCCTACTAAGAAAACTGTTTTCCCATTGGTCCTCTCCCTATATTTCAGTTACTCCCCCGTATTTTATGGTCCCTCGGAGCCCCAAACCCATTTTCCTTTGTTAAAAGAGTATATAAGCCCCTGAGTCTAACTGCTTTTTTTTGAGTTTTCACTTCTTTCTGTGAACTCCCATGCGTGCAAATATTAATCACATGTGTGATTTTCCCCTCATGAATCTGTCTTTTGCTAGTTTAATTCACAGGCCTTGGATCAAAACTTAAGAAGGTAGAGAAAAAATGTTTCCTCTCCCCGGCTAATCTCTCCATTTTGACATACTACAAAGACTCTGTCAAGATGATGTTTTCCTCATTCCAGTAGATACAGTAGATTCAGCTTTGCTTCATCAACAGGTTTTACCTGCGATCCTTGGAGAGTGGATGCCTGACCTTATGTACTGTGTGTGTACAGTGTAAAAATGCAGTAAAACTGCCACCAAAATGTAGTATTCCGCATGATAAGATTACATAAAATGTGGGTTTGTGTGTGAGGGAGGGGGATGGTTGTGAGGAGAATGAAATTCCCCTTTGCAGGATCAGTGTTTCCTCTCCATTGTGGCCCATCTACACTTACAGATATGATGTCGCGTTACAAGCATGTGCAAAGTTTACATGTGAAAAAAATTACGTGGCTTGATTGCACAAAAAGCTCTAATTCTTTCTCTCATTCTCGGACTCACCTTCACAACGGAGCTGCAGCAGCTGCTCCCATCAAGAGTCAGGGTGCTCTCTCTGGCCCCAGTGGGGGCTGGTCTGATGTCTTCTTGGGCAACGGACTCCAGCAGAATTGAGGGTGTGCCAGTTTTCCACAGAGGTCTCAAGAGAGCCTTTTAGCTTTCACCGTTTCCCTTGGAACCCTGACTCTGTCATGTCGGGGGGCCCAAGTTCTCCTGCTAGGGAAGGAGACCATGTTGGGATGTGAGTCAAGGCTCCTCAGTCTTGCCGGCCCAGCTCCCATCCTGTGAGAGGCCAGCTCGATCAGCAGAGCCACCTGCCTAACTGATGTATGTGTGAGCCCATACTGAGAACC
This sequence comes from Mungos mungo, assembly GCA_004023785.1. NCBI lineage: Eukaryota > Metazoa > Chordata > Mammalia > Carnivora > Herpestidae > Mungos > Mungos mungo. Next base: position 6,407 of record PISW01002189.1, read on the forward strand.
ACTCAGCTGACCTGCTGTTTTAAGCCCCTGAGTTTGGGGGCAGTGGGCTGTGCAGCAGTTGCTAACCGATACATAGAATGTGGCAGAGACTATTTGTTGCTTAGAAACATCTATTCCCTTCCCCTCTTCCCAACTAACAGAGGGTGAATTTTGTTCCAATTCCTCGGCCTCACAGAAGGTGGGCAGTAGCCAGCCACAGTGTCCCCCATTGCTGGCTGCACGGAGGGATGGGCACAGAGCCATCCCCACTCCTCATGGGACCATCCCCATGGTCACTACGATGAGTCAGAATGAGCAAGTGAATCAAGGTATGAGTCTTCCTTCATTCGGGTTGCTATAACAGGATACCAAAGACTGGTACTTATTTCTCAAAGTTTTGGAGGCTGGGAAGTCTAAGATTAAGGCACTGGTGTATCAGGTGTCTGGTGAGGTCCTGCTTTTGCACATCGCAGAAGAGAGAAAGGAGCACTCTGGGGCTCTTTTTCCAAGGACACTAATCTCATTTATGAAAGCCCCACCCTGATGACCTAATCAGTTCCCAAATGCCCCACCTCCCACACCGTACTGTTGAGGGTTAGGATCTCAGCATATGAATTTTGTGGGGACATAACCATTCAGTCTGTAATATGTGCCTGTCAGAATTCTTCCCTCGGGTGTTACCTATGAGGGTAAAAATGAGAAAAATATGACTGAGCTGCGGGCTACATGAGATTGATGTGTAATAGAACAAACCATGAGAGATGAATTTTACATCTGAATATTTTGGAGAAAACTCCTGTGTCATAAATTTACCCAAACAATGAACTTAAGTGTCACCTCCTTCAACTTACAAAGTGCGTAACAAGTTAATATTGAGCCTTTTAGTCTTCAGGGTAGAGAAACGCCATAGGAAAAGATGATACGTAATTATTTTTATGACTCCCACTGCAGCGTTCCTTTTTGCCTGGATAAAACAGTTGAAGCGATGGATGTTTATAATGGGTAGGAGAATCAGGTCAAATGAACTCATCTCCAAGGAGATTTAAAATCCTTTTGAAACCCTCCTTGATATAGACTGTATTTTTATGCATTTTCTTTGAACTTTATCATTCTGGGCTTTGTTTGCCAACTTGTCTCGCATCCATAGCTTAGACTAAAGCTCCATCTTCTGGAGAAAAACCAACATATAACAACTGCTCACACGTGGGCTAACAGTTAGACTCCATTTAGAAGTTACGGAGACAATGTCTTTCTTCGTCATCTGAACAATTTTTCATTGGCAGCTCATTTTTCCTCCTTTAGACAGAGTGTCATCTCAACAGGGTAGTGAAGGTAGATGTAAGCTATTGATCACCTCCCCTTTTTCAAAGACAGATTCATAGCCCAATTTCATCTTTATATTTATGGTTTCTGCAGAGGAGACCAGCTGGAATAATTTCCCTTCCTTAGCCATGTTCTTTTCTTTGATCCCTCGTTTCGTCGAATAGGCACTGGCTATTATTTTCTTACTCTCCAGAGAAATCAATGGCTCTGCAGCTTCTGCTTTATTTTATTCATGTGATCTGTTCTGAAGCTCCTTCTTGAATACAAATACTTTAAGAAATATTTTCGATTGACATGGTGTTTTTGAGAGATTTAAAAAGTAGTCATTAAAAAAATAAACGCAACATTTTAAGAACAGTTTGAGATTTAAAGAAAAACTTGTGAGGATAATATGCACAGGGCACGTATACCGTGCGTAGTGTCTGTCTCTCTTGTTCCGATGGGGTCCGCCAAATGTCGGGTGACCATGGGACAGAAGCTGGTGGTGTGGGCCCTGAAGGGATTCACCTGAATACAGCTGCAGGGGAGGGTGGGAGAGGGGGCAGGAGAGGAGAGGAGAGGCTGTCTGCCATCCGTGAGGCAATGGGTGGAAACTGTTTGTAAAGGGGGAAGGTGAGGATGTCACAGCCACTACTCAGTGGCCAGGAAGAGACAAGCGGCACTCGCTCAGGGAATCAGAGAAGACTGTTTATTTTGCACCAGGGCTGGCCCAGCAGAGTCACCTCCAAAGGCTGAGCCCCGAGCCCTGGCTCTGGCCTCCTTTTATGGGTGGGATTCAGGATCTCAAAGTAAACAACGTGGAGAGGGGGCACATGTTGGTGGTGCTGCGCGGGCAGTTGGTGGATGGAGGAGGCCAGCAAGATTGCAGAAGCCAAAAATATGCGAGGGGAGTTTCTGGCCCCTGACATCTGGCTGGCCCCCTTTTTTTATCTGCTCCTGCCAGCCTTCCTTCTCATGAAGGTGTGGCAACTATGGAATTTTTTCTTTGTGGGTAACTGTGCCTGGCTGTGAGTAGCCCATTGGTCAGCTAGGGATCATGGATACTTTGAGGGGGTCCCCTGGAGGGCCTTTTGGATTCAGCCAGGTGGTTGCCATGGACCCTTTTGTCTTGATTGATTTTCTGAAAGACTGAAAAATGCTCATTAAATCCTCTACTGAATAACTTCACAGAGCTCATGTCACTGAGTGATGAGGTAGACATTATACTACTAACAGAAGAACAGCCATAATGGGAGAATTGATAAAACCGGCAATTGTGTATTGATTTTAACTGTGTGCCAAGTGGTGGGAATTCAAAGTGAATGGACTCATCCTTTGGGCATTCAAAATCCAGGGGTAAGAGAAACAGAGAGCCATGCTGTAGAGGATAAGAAATTTGGGTTTTGTTCCTGGTTGCTGACATAGCAATCCTACAACCCTTGAATTTTCCTGGGTGACAGGAATGTCTTGTTATTTGTAAGGAGCACTTTACCATTACCCCTGAGTATGCTAATGAGGTAACTTAGGATGGGGCCCCCAGATTGCCTCCAGATGGGGCTGGTCACCAGAGAGAGCCAGTGGTTAGAAGATGGGGACTCCCAACCCCACCCACCGAACTCTGGGGAGGGGAGGCAGAGCTGAGACTGAGGTCTATATGAGTTCTCGAAAAATGGATTTCAGGAAGCTTCCAGGTGGGTGAATAGTTCAAGGTGCCACAAAGGTGACACACCTAGAGAAGGCGTGGGAACTCCATGCATGCCTGTCCCACACCCTGCCCTGTTGGGAGCTGTTTGAGCTCACCAGTAGAGTGAAAATTCCTGGTGAGGGTACGGCAAGTTTGCACGGTCTTAGGCCCCCAGACAGCTCCCAAAATCTGCCCTCTTGAAACTTTCATTTCTGCTTGGGCACCAAACCTCAAAATGCTTTGCTGATTAGTGTCAGGAGCTGCCTGTCCCCCTGCCCTGTCCCTGAGGGGTGACTGCACCTGGTCAGGGAAAAAATGAGTAAACTAAATACACCCTAACACAACACATAACTTTCCCCTAAGCAATACGGATAACTGAATACCTTCTGGGCCTGAATGCCTTTGTGACAGTCACTACTGTGATGAAATGTATCAATCATCTTTGGGACTATGAGAGCACACATTATGTCTCCTGAGAACCTGTTTTTCTGGGAACTTTCTCTTAGAGTTAGTTATACACAGCCTAATGACCCTTGCTCATAAAAAACTGACCTTTGCTAAACAATGCTGTTTGCCTCTTGGTTAAAGGTCGCTTCCTTGAGGCTAGACCTGAGCTTTTGTAAAAATACCTATGACACCATGAGTGCCTGTGGCTAAAATTGTAAAACTTATCTATGGGAAATTACTTACTGCTCTTTCTGGTTCTTGTACCTTTTGCCATAAAGAAAGGCTGAGAACCAGACAGGGCAGAGATGCCTGCCAGAATGGGGGAGACGCCTGCCAGGTGGGCAGGGGGGCCTGTCTGGTGATCAGAACAAAACACAAGGCTCTCTCACTCTCTCTTTGGCCTACACCGTCACCCTTCGGGGGAACCCTGGACCTGCAGGAGCTGGACTCCAGCACTGTCCTCGGCATCCCTTCCATTTGGCTGTTCATGAGTTGTCTCCTTATCATAAACTGGTAAACGTAAGTGAAGTAGTCTCCTAAGTTCTGAGAGCCATTCTATCAAATTATCAAACTGGAGCAGGAGTCCTGGGAACCTCTGATTTATAGCTGGCTGGTCTGAAGTACAGGTGGCCCAGGCCTTGGGACCAGCATCTGAAATGGGGGCAGTCTTCTGGGATGGAGCCCTTTCAGCTCATGGGATCTGGAGTTAGTGTCAGAATTGGAATGAACTGCTGTATACTCAGTTGATGTCAGAGGTGGTTGATGTTGGACAGAATCTCTCACAAGGGCAGTGGGGGAAAAGCATTGTGAGGTGGTCAGTCCAGGAGGCCAGGAGAGCTCAGGGGAGTTGAAATTTGATGGGCGAGTAATGAGTTATTCCACTCACGAATGTGGAGGAGGAAGGGTATTGCAGGGAGAGGAAGCAGTGTAGACAATATTACAGACCACACTATTCCTATTAATAATATTTTCAACATATCAACAGCAGCTCCGTTTATCACTTACTGTGTGAAATTAGTGGCTTATAGACATTTTCTCTTTAGTCCCCAAGGAGCTCTTCAGAATTTATTTTATTTGTTACCTGGGTTTTTTGGATAAAAAAGGCCTCCAGGAGGTTAAATATGTGGGATAGCAGGTGAGGAGCACCACTGTGGTTTGTGACCATAACGGAAAAGACGGCAGCTTTGGAGCCAGATACACCTAGATTTGTTTCCTGGTTCTTCAAGCCTCTTGGAAACTTCTGAGCCTCAGTTTCTTGATTTATAAGATGGGAGGATAATAATACTCATCTTTTGACGTGAAGATTAAATAAGATAAAGCAGGGGCGCCTGGGTGGCTCAGTCTATTAAATGTCCAGCTTCTGCTCAGGTCATGATCTTGGGGTCCGTGAGTTCGATCGAGCCCCACATCGGGCTCTGTGCTGACAGCTCAGAGCCTGGAACTGCTTCCGATTCTGGGCCTCCCCCTCTCTCTGACCGTTCCCCACTCACACTCTGTTTCTCTCTCAAAAATAAATAAAAACATTAAAAAAATCTTTAAAAATGAGATAAGGCAGTCTGTGTGATGGCTAATAATAAAATGAATGCATGGCAGAGATAGTCTTTCTAAAATGATGATGTTGCCTGCATCAGTCAGCACTTCCCGAGTAGTAAACAGCTTCTGAGTCTCAGTGGCACAGCAGTAAGCACTCATTTCTCAGGTATCTACAGGTCTGGCTGGGGGTTGGTGAACTTGATTGGGTGACTCAGCTTTAGGCTGTGGGGCTGGTCTAGCTGGGCCTGTGGCTGACACTTGGGCTTAGATCTGCTTCATGTGTGTTCATTCTGGGGCCCAGGCCAACTGTCAACAGCTACCATGAGAAGCCCTCGTGGCAGAAGTGTGCCAGTGCCTTTCAGAACTCTATGGGGTGTTTCCTCAGTACCACCAAGCGGTTCTCCAGTTCTCAGCACCCCTTGACTGGAGGTCCAGGGATTTAACTCCATTCTGACCCTACCTGCCTTGAGATACCTTAGATTCTGCAGATTAAGGATTTGTGGGGAGCAAGAATGTCCTGTCCTGCCGGAGTCCAGCTCCTGCAGGTCCAGGGTTCCCCCGAAGGATGACGGTGTAGGCCAAAGAGAGAGTGGGAGAGCCTTGCGTTTCGTTCTGATCCCCAGACAGGCCCCCCTGCCCACCTGGCAGGTGTCTCCACCTTGTCTGGTTCTCAAGGTTTATTTATGGCAAAAGGTACCAGGATAAGAAAGGGCAGTGTAATACCCAAGATTTCTTTATCGTCCCCCAAAACCAGAAACCGCCAGGGAGACCAAGTCATGCATGCAAAAGCAAAGGGCTTTATTACGGGCTTAGGCTCACCGGGGCCTAAACTCGGGCTCACAGACTTTACCGGTGTGGTGGATCCATGCTGAGAGCCCCGAACAAAGGTGGGGTAGGGCTTTTATGAGTTTGGGAAGGGAGAGTTACAGGAAATGATGACATAGGTATAGTGATCCAATTATTATCATACAATATTATTGACAGGTTTATCCAATTACAACATTTAGAGTGTTAACCAATCAGAGTAGACCCAGGACCCTCACATAGGGTGTAACTAGCCTTAAGCAATAGGCCTGCCCTTAGGAATGTTAAAGGTATTACAAGGGTGGTCCCTCCTGCCTTGGGCCATGTGTGCCCTTCTGTTGTCTCAAACCTGCATCCTTACAGCAGTAAATGATTTCTCATAGATAAGTTTTACAATTTTAGCCACAGGCACTCATAGTGTCATAGGTATTTTTACAAAAGCTCAGGTCTAGCCTCAAGGAAGCGTCCTTTAGCCAAGAGGCAAACAGCATTGTTTAGTAAAGGTCAGTTTTTTATGAGTAAGGGTCATTAGGCTGTGTATAACTCTAAATTTTTTTTAATGTTTTATTTATTTTTGATACAGAGAGAGACAGAGCATGGGAGGGGGAGGGGCAGAGAGAGAAGGAGGCACGGAACACGAAGCAGGCTCCAGGCTCTGAGCTAGCTGTCAGCACAGAGCCCGACACGGGGCTCAAACCCACGAACGTGAGATCTGACCTGAGCCGAAGTCGGAGGCTTAACTGACTGAGCCACCCTGGCGCCCCAGCTGTTTATAACTCTAAGAGAAAGTTCCAAAAAAAACAGGTTCTCAGGAGATATAATGCTTGCTCTCATATTCCCAAAGATGATTGATACATTTTATTGCAGTAGTGACTATCACAAAGGCCCAGAAGGTATTCAGTTATCAGTTAATTGCTTAGGGGAAAGTTATGTGTTGCATTAGGGTGTATCTAGTTTACTTATCTTTTCCTTGACCAGGTGCAATCATGCCTCAGGGACAGGGCAGGGGGACAGGTAGCTCCTGACACTAATCAGCAAAGATTTTTGAGGTTTGGTGCTCAAGCAGAAATGAAAAGATTCAAGAGCATAGATTTTGGGAGCTATCTGGGGGCAAGAGACGGTGCAAACTTGCCGTACCCTCACCAGGAATTTTCACTCTACTGGTAAGTTCAAATAGCTTTCAACACTGTCCCCTTCTAAGTCCTTCTAGCTGGACTAAAAATCAAGTTGACATGAGACAGAATAACAGGAGAAAATAAAATTTAGTAGCATACATATGGGGAATCCACACAGACATGGAAATTCCGAGGACAGGCAGAATGAGGTGTGTAGGTCATCTTGAACTAAAGAGAAGGGGGTAGGGGTCTGGGATTTCAGAGGGAAGGAGTGCAGTTCCCAGGGCATTGAGAAGAGCAGGTGTTTGGTAAATTAGATCTTGCCCTGCATTCACTCAGATAAAATTCATCTCTGTTAATAACTGTTATTCTGGGAAAGACCCCCGCTGGTTTAGATATTTTTATGTAGTTAAGAGAGGGACACAAAGTTTCTCTTGAGCCCGTGGCGTCTTGATTGCCTTCAGATCAAAACAGTCCACTTGCCAAGGTGACTCACCTTGGGGTGGCCTGCCCTGGGCCTCTGCAGCTCCAGTCCTACGGGGACGACCCTCCGACCCTCCCATGCCCCCACAGCCACCAGTCACAAGTCCAGGTTGTTGCCTCTGCTGACTGGCTATTCCGATTTACCAGCTGTAGATTAGGAGTTCCCATTAACCCCTCCTTGGGTTCACTTGGTTTGCCAGAGTGGCTCATAGAACTCAGGAAAAGAATTTACTTCCTAGAGTACCGAGTTATCTCATAAGGACGTAACTAAGGAATAACCAGATGGAAGAGAGGCGCAGGGCAGGGTGCTTGGGCAGGTCACGTCTCCACATGTTCACTAGTTCAGAAGCTCTGCAGACCATGCATTTCAGGGACTTTTACGGACGCTTCATTTTTTAGGTGCCATTGTAGGTGCGATTAAGTCATTGGCCGTTGGTGATTGGTTCAGCGCCCCCCTCTTTGGCGGTTGTGGGATTGGGGCTGAATGTTCTAACTTTATAATCTGGTTGATCCCCCTGGCAACCAGCCCCCATCCCAGAAGGCTTTCTGAAAGTCACCTCATTTACATAAACTCAGGTGTGGTTGAAAGGGACTTGTTATGAATAACAAAAGAAAGCTTCATTTCTCTAATCTCTTAGGAGATTCCAGGGGTTTTAGAAGCTCTCAGAAATGGGGATGAAGACCAAAATATATATTTCTTATTATAAATCACAGTTTCATATTTTTGTTTATATCCATCATGTTGGCTGACATCTCATTGTCCAAAGCAAGCATCAAAGAAGCTGGGAAATATACTCCATCAATGGAAATCATAGAGGGGGAATGTATATAGTTTGATTTACAAATGTTATGCCCAGATCGCAGTATCCTCAACAACCAGAGACCACCAGGGAGACCGAGTCATGCATGCAAAGTGCTCTATTACGGGCTCGAGCTCGGGCTCACAGACTTCACCAACGCAGTGGATCCGTACTGAGAGCCCGAACATGGCAGGGTAGGGCTTTTATGGGGCTTGTGACGGGGGAGTTACAGAAATTGTGACATGGGAACAGTGATCCAATCATAATTATACAGTATCATTGACAGCAGGTTTAACCATTCACATTGCCTAGAGTATTCGTTACTTTTGGCGGGACCCAATCACAACATTTAGAGTACCTTTAAAATCAACCAATTACAGGGCGAGCCTAGGGTCTTGTTCGGCGACTATCGGGTTAACTTTAACATGAGGTAACAGGGTCCTATCTAAAGTCTCCATCTGCAGGCCTCACCCTTAGGAATGTGGAGAGTGGTAGCTGGCCTTCCCTGATTGGGTGTTGCAAAGGTGGTCTCTTCTGCCCTAGGCAATGTGTAACTGCCTGTTAGTTTCAGGGTAACAAACCTAGGCCTTCTAGATCAGAGGGGGAACTTAAAGCCTGTCATGGGATCTGTTTGGTTTAGGCTTGTGTCCTTACACAAAGCTTCTTGTTTTACTGGAAATCAGCTGTATACTTTGGCTTTTATAATTCATCTGTTTATTCTTTTATTTTAATTCCAGGTAGTTAGCATACACGGTAATATCGGTTTCAGGTATCCCATCACCTGTTTCACTCATCCTTCCATCCTCCTCCCCTTTGGTAACTGTGTTTGTGCTTTATAATTAAGAATCTGTTTTTTTATTTGTTTCGCTTTCTCTCGTTTTCCCCTTTTGCTTGTTTGTTTTGTTTCTTAAATTCCGCATATGAATGAAATCATATGGTATTTGTCTTTTTCTGAGTGACTTATTTTGCTTAGCATTATACTCTCTAGCTCTTTCCATGTCCTTGCAGATGATAAGATTTCATTCTTTTTTATGGTTGGATAATATCCCATTATATCTATCTATCTGTCTATCTATCTATCTTTCTATCTATCTTATCTATCTATGGCACCGTCTTTATCCATTTCATCAGTCAGTGGACACTTGGGCTGCCTCTATACCTTGGCTATTGTGAATAATGCTGTACACAGAGGGGTGTATATATCCCTTTGAATTAGTGTTCTTGTGTTCTTTGGGTAAATACTCCAGTAGTGAGTTTGCTGGATTGTAAGGTAGTTCTCTTTTGACCTTTTTGAGGAACCTCCATACTGTTTTCCACAGGGGCTGTACCATTTTACATTCTCCCCCAACAGTGCCCCAGAGTCCCTATGTGTCTGCATCCTCACCAGCACCTGCTTCTTGTGTTGTTGATTTCAACAATGCTGCCTGTTTTTATATGGCCTCGGAGCTGTGAATGGTTTTTATATTTTTTAAGGGTTGAAAAAATAAGAGAAGATTTTATGACATGTGAAAATTATATGACATTCAGATTTCCATATCCATGAATCAAGTTTTGTTGGGGAGGAAACATTTTTCCTCTACCCTTCTTGATTCTTTGTTCTAATAATCTAATTACCATTGGAGAAATTAACAGGGGAAAAGCAAGCAAATTTAATCCTGGGGCTTGTTAAGACGAGACAGGCGGTGAGGCAGTGGAGGCTTGTGGAGGCTTTTACGCCATCCAGCGTTGAAGAGAAGGGGTTAAGGGTCTGAGACTTTAAAGGAGCGAGAGACAATTCACAGGAAGGTGAAAACAAGTAAATGTTTGGTAAACAAATGTTTGCTGGGCCATGGAGAGCAGTAGGGCATGGAGAGGACTTTGATCTCCAGGCCCTGCTGACCTCCCCCCAGCTTTCCACACCTAGACCATGTATTTTGTAGTTATCTCTGGTGACAGTTCTCTTCCTGGACTAGGCCCTCTATCTAAATTCTTTTAGGCAGGGAGAGGTGAAAATTTTTCTTTCTTGAGTCATCTGGGTCTTGGTCGCCTTCGTCTCAAAATAGTCTGCATGCCACAGCAGCACATTTTGGGGAGGCTTGTTCTGAACCCCTGCAATTTTACAGGAATGTAACTGAACTCGAGAGGTTCACTGCTTCACATATGTCACATTGAACACAATCCAAGGAAGTGTTGAAAGCCAAGAACTTTCATTACTTGAGACAAGTGAGGAGACAGAGGGATACCTCTCAAAATACTGTCTCCCCGTGGGGTTACAGGAAGCTTCTATTCCCTGCGTCAGGGGCTGGCAACAGGGAGCTTGGAGGGGCTCTTTTGGTTTACTGGCACACCCCTCGCATGTCACCATGCTAGTGTACACATCGTGTGTTCAAAAAATGGCAGAAAACTCTGCCCATAGGGATTTTAGTATTGTAATGAGCTAAAGGCGACTTTAGGTCAGCTCAGGAGGGCTTCTTTCTGTGCAAGCCCTCGGCTTCAGGCTGGCTCAACTGGCTCACATAAGAGGCCCTCAGACGAAACACCTAGTTGGGCATCTTCTTGGCTAGAACTGTTGGTTTCTTGGTTCTGCAAAACAAAGCACAGTCCTTCTCTGCTTTTAAGCCCTCCCCTCCTCCCTTCAGCTCTCTTATTCGAGAACTCCCTGATGCATCCTAGCTAATGGGGGCACAGCCACACCCATCTGTCTGGTATTATTCATGGTGGCCTTTGGACTCCAGGGGCAGAGCTGAGTCATTGTGACAGAGACTGAATGGCTCACAAAACCTAACAAATTTACCAGCTGGTCCTTTAGAGATAAAAATTGGTGACCCTTAATCTATTGCATTTTTGGTAATGATAAAGTCACACACAAATAATGAAATAATATTTTCGGGGCGCCTGGATGGCTCAGTCAGTTGAGTGTCTGACTTTGACTTGGGTCATGATCTCATGGCTCATGGTTCCTGAGTTTAAGCCCTGCACTGGTCTCTCTGCTGCCAGTGTGGAGCCTGCTTCGAATCCTCAGTTTCCCTCTCTCTCTGCTCCTCCTACACCCAGGCTCGCTGCCTCAACAACAAAAATAAACATTTAAAAATTTTTCATAAAAAAGTCAAAGCTCCCTACTTTCTCTCGTTTTATCTTCATGACAGCCAGTGTCATAGGTTAGGGAATCTGTCATTGTAATAATGAAGGAGGCCTTGAGCTGCCTCCACTCTGACCTCCGTCTGTACTTCCTAATTGATTAAGTTCTTCTTTACAGCTTATCTCTTAACTCAAGCAGAAGACTGGTGGGCACAGCAGTCATGGCAGGGGCTTAACTGCCCCGTAGCAGTAACAGCTGCCCTGATGGCAGCCAGACCCCTGCTTAATTGACCCCAAGGCAACAATCTACCTGACCTCTACTGCCCACCTGCATGTACCCACCAGCCTTTGTCCCACATTCTCCTTACACAAATCCAGATGTATTTTCAGCACTTTGGAAACCAGCTTTGAGATGCTAGTCCACCACCTTCCCAGGGGTGACCTCCCTGAAATAAATCCCATGTTTCACCTCTGCTCGTCTGTCTGCCTTTGAATTTTGCCAGGAGTGGGTGGCCGAGCCTGGTGTGTTGGGGACTTCAGATGCTCGTGCACCCTTGGGCCCCGGTTACAAATCAGAGTCCAACTCCAGCTGATATTCTTTTGACCTCCCCCTCCCTTCCTCCTCTGACCCCATATCTGGCCGTGTTTTGGTGTTGGTAGGAAATTCAGACTTCACAAATCACTAGCCCGTGCATAGGAGGTTTCCGCCAGCCTTACCCCTTAGCCATCTCAAAGGCCCCACCTGCTCTCTCTGCCTCCCTCTTGCTAGTCTGGACTGCCTGTGCCTACCCTAGTCTCCTCAGAAGTCCTTATGTGAGTAAAAACTTTTCCTTCAATTCTCTTGGTGTGTGGAGTGTCAGCAGCCTTGACATTTGGTTAATCTAATCATCATTGTCACTGGGAGCTGGGCTTGGATGTAGATTGGATGACACAGGTACCTCCATACTTAGCTGTTGTGACTATACTGTAAGCCAACGAGAGAAGACAGAAAGTGGATACCTAAGGGGTGTTGTTCTCCTAATAAATCTATACCCTTGTCCACCCACCCATCCATCCAGCTACCGTTTTTGAACAGCTGCTCTATGCCAGGTGCTGTAAATAAGGGCAGAATCTTTATTCATCTTCAAGTTTCAGAAGTGCTTTGGACCAGAGTTAATTCCCTAGGTCTTGGGATGGTTTGTCACTCCTCCTTAGTATTAACTGCGGAAACATCGCTTTACAAGAAACCCAAAGGTCTTCCTTGTTTTCTGGGTTAGTCAGGACACTTTGAGATGAAAGAAACTAAAACAAGCAAGGATGTTCAGGATAGAATTGGCCTCAGGAGGTAGAAAATGTTTACCCTCTCTCACATACCAGTGTGATGCAAAGGATATTTTGAATATAAGTGTTTGTATTAGAATATCAACACAGATGAGTTGTCACTGAGAAAGCATTATCGAAAGTGAATTCTATTAAACCAAAACATGGGTCACTCAAGCTTGTCTTAATTTTCCTTAAATCTTTTTGTTTGTTCATTTTGCTGAAATTAGTAGCATGGGAATCGATTGTTTTCCACGTAAGTTTTGCAACAAATTTTATTTAATCTACTCTTTCCCCTCATGTTGCATATACTGATTACAACTTACTGTTGATTTCATTTTGAGACCATTATTTCTGCCAAGTCCTATTTTCCCGGGATAAATTTAGAAAAGATACACATTTTATGGAAAAAAATGTGATTCATTCATCAATTTTTAACCAGAAGTAAGTGTGGCCTTCTGTGATGTTTAGTTGTTTTCAGAGTTGTAGGCCTTGATAATTTATAACTAATATTTATTGTAGATTGAATAAAAGAACGACAGTCTGCATTTATTTATTTTTTAAATAAAAATTTTTTTCTAATCTGAGAAAGTGTGAGTTGGGGAGAGGGGCTGGGGGGAGAGAGAGAGAGAGAGAAGGAGGAGAGAGAAAGAGAATCTTAAGCAGAATCCACACCAAGCATGGAGCCTGATGCAGGGCTTGATCCCACAACCCTGGGATCATGACCTGAGCCAAAATCAAGAAGCAAACACTCAACTCACTGAGCCACCCAGGCACTCCAGCATTTATTTCTTAGTTACTCCACGAGGAAATTGTGAGCTGTTTTATAAGGCAGAGAGGCAGGGACAGACAAAAATGGAGGGAGATGGGGAAGGAGTGGAGAGAGGAAGAGAGGTGGAAAGACATAGATGGGGAGGGAAGTAGAAGGCTCTAGAGCTTACCTTGTCTCTGAATTAGGAAACCGTAGATCCATTTTCAAGATGTCTCAGAATGGAGTTTGGTTGTAATCCCTTAAGAGAATGGACAGGACTCCAGGCACATGGACTTGGACTGTGGTCCTGGCTCTGCAGCTTACTCACAATGTTGCCTCTGGCAAGTCACTTAACCTGTTTGAACCCCAGGTTTCTCGTCTGCAAAGCAGAGATGCCTAGAGTGCCAAGAGTGCCAACCTTGTGGGGTTGCCATGAGGATTACAGGACTCCATGTTGAGCAGTGAACGCGGCACTGACACTTGGCAAGGGCTTGGTAAATGTTTGGTGGTTGAATAATCATGATTCATAATAAGAACTCGTTTCTGGCACGAGACCCTTATAACGATTTTCTGTCTTGAGGATTTTGCAAAAAACCTTGTTACTGTTTTATTCCCTGGCCAGTAGTTTGCAAGTAAACGTTCAACAACTTGCTCTCTCAGGAAAATGAAGTCTCGATTTATGTCCTTTGCCAACTTCGGTGGCATAAATATTTCCATCACAGCCAGTTTCAAGCTCCCGACATGGTGTCATGGAACTCGGAACTGGGAAGAAACTACCCAAGATACAGCATTCCTGCCAATAGGTACCGTAGATACTGTGTGCATAACTAATCTCAGGGGTGTGCATAATGGTAAAATGTGCTGAAGTAACTATAAGGTGATACATTTTGAGTATTATCTTTGCCTTTTAATATGCCCTATAATTTTTGCAATTTTATACTTCTAATAGTGGCTATTTAAGGATCAGCTTGCAACATTTCTGGAAATGTAACCATTGGCTCACATGAGAGTTTGAATCAGGCTCTAGCACATCATTGCTGATGCCACCTGCCTCTCTCCCACCTCCGTATCCAGTCATCACCCAGTCCTATTGATTTAATCTCCTAAATATCTCCTTTAATCAGTTCTCTTCTGTCCATCTTCATTGTGTAAGGTTTAATAGATGGAGGCAGAGGCGAGAGGAAAAAGAGAGACCAAGTTATGGAGCCAAGAGAGCCTTTATTGGAGTCTGCAATTCCCGGGCAAGGTTCCATGACTCCGGAAGTGGGGGAGTCAGGGAAGTCGCGCCTGGTATGGGAGAGCAAGGTGTTTTATGGGTACAAGAGTTCCAGGTTCGAGCTCAGGTGGGCCGATAGCCAAGTAGGGGCATCTTTGGACTGTGGCAGGATAGGATTGGCTGTTATGTTTAGTGGGGTGGGAGATGCTGGAATTCCACGGTGAGGCATTCCTGTTTGAGACAGTCCAGATCGGAGAGTGGGGGTCGTCAGTCCCTGGCAGCGCCTGGAACTATTATCTGACCCGCAATAAAATGGCCGCTGGTGCTTTTCAAACGGCTCAGTCATTCCAGGTTTGTAGGTGGGGGTTGTGGGTGCTCGCAGCTCTCCACGGCAAAGTGGCCGCTCAGTCGCCCTCCCCTGGCAACTCTTACACATTGCCATCTTTCTGGTCTAAGACATGGCTGTCTCTTGCCTGGACTGTTACTGATACCTGTCTAACTTTCATTTTGCATACATTTCCCACCGGTCCCGTTCTTGATTATGAAGCTAGAGATATATTTTTTAAATAGACCTTATTTTTTTTTTTAGAGTGGTTCTAGGTTCATAGCAAAATTGAGCAGAAGATACAGAGACCTCCTGTATGCTTCCTGTCCCCATACCTGCACAGCCTCCCAAGTTATCAACACCCCCATCAGAATGGCACATTTGTTATAATTGATGAACCTATGAAGGAGTTCAGGACAGCCCCTTGCCCCCAGGTACTACTTTGACATGCAGATTGTTTTGATCTGAAGGCAGTCAAGTCCTTACAGACTCTATAAGCTTTTGCCCCTCTCTTAACTACATAGAAGAATGTGAACAGGGAGTCTTTCCCAGAATAGAGGTTATTACCAGAGATAAATTTTATCTGAGGTACCCATCTGTATGGCAGGACAAACATCGAATTACTGAACATCTGCTCTTCTGATCTCCCTGGGAGGTGCATTCCCTTCCTCCGAAATCCCAGACCCCTGCCCGCTTCTCCTTAGTTACCTCCCGTTGCCTGCCTGTCTTTGGAATTTCCATGTCTGTGTGGATTCCGCGTATATAGCCCATTAAATTTTATCTTCTCCTGTTAATCTAGAAGGACCTTCGAGAGGGCAGGAGTTCTCGTCCTCGGACACCAACACGGACCTGTCATTATCTCCCGAAGTCCATAGTTTGCATTAGGCTTCACTCTTGGTGTCGTACATTCTCTGGGTTTGGACAAACACATCCTGACATGGCTCCACCATTATGGTATCGAATAGCTGAAAATTTTCTGTGCTCCCTCTACTCCTCCCTCCCTTCCCCTTAGTTTTTTCACACTGGCGTCTTTCACTGGGTAGTATGCATTTAAGGTTCTTCTGTGTCTTTTCAGGACTTGGTAGCTCCTTTGAGAGTTCTTTTAAAATGCAAATCAGCCATCGTGTCCTCCTTTCGGCTCTCTTTGCTCTGCCCACCCACGATGAGCTCCTTTTGTCCTGTGTCCTTGCCCCTCATCTCTGGCCACAATGTAGGCACTGTCAGTCACCTCCCTCTTGCTTCCTCTCTGCTTTTGGCTAATTCTCACCCTTCTCCAGCATCATTTCATCAGGAGAGACTCCTCTGCCCTCTGTTTGGGTTTCAACCACCTACTGAGACCCTTTCGTTCTGTATATGGGAGACGAAGCGTGTTTGGGTGCCCGACAGTGTCTGTCTCTCTTATCTGAGAGCGCGCTCCTTGAGGACAGGGACCACGTCTGGTTTTGCTCCAGCACATCTTGCACACGATCCCTGCTCAGTAAATCTTTGCTGGCTGTATGAAGGTTGACCACATCTAGTTAACTCTGAATCATTTTTAAGGATTTTAAAAAAATGTTTTATTTTTTGAGGAAGGGGAGGGACAAAGAGAAGGGACAGAAAATCTGAAGCGGGCTCTGATCTGACAGGGTCACAGCAGCAAGCCCCGTCTGGGGCTCGAACTCCTGAACCACAAGATCGTGGCCTGAGCTGAAGTCGGACGCTCACCTGGCTAAACCACTCAGGCGCCCCTAATGAACTCTGAATCTTATAGACCTGTGGTTTCTTTTATACTGTTCCAAATATCACTGTCCAGTGACATCCGAGGCCTGGTCTGGTCCGTGTTCCAGAACACCTGTTTGGTTAAGATACATCTTATTCTTTGTACTGGATTTATTCATTTTGCCAAATTATGCTCTTTATTTGCAAAGACCATTAAACTGAGATAAGAGATAAATTAAAACACTGTGGGTTTATTTTTTGGGGTTTTTTTTTAATTTGAATTTGTATTTCTCCTGGATTGAATTTCCCAGAAACATGATGAATATTTATTACAGCATTAAGCAGCCCACTCAACACCAAGTGCCGGCTTTGTAGACATCGCCTGGATGATGCTACCCATTCACTGTTTTTTTTTTTTTAGTCGTTTTGGCTATTAATTACCATCTAGGGTTTTGGACAAGATAGGAAAGCCATCCTCTTGTCATAAATCTCTTAGTTTCCCAGAGTGTTCAACAAGACATTGCCCAGGGGAGGAGGATTTCCTAGGGTTGGTTGGGTATTCCGACTTGTACTTTTTGCACTGTTGTCTGCACCACTTTGGGGCCGACATTAATCAAATTCTTGGCAGAGGTCTGTGGGATATTAATGTTGGTTGAGGATTTAATCCAGTGTCTCCTTCAAGTGGGAGGAAAAGATACCAGATGCACTTCCCAGCTAAGGCTAAGTGAATCTCATGGTAATTTACATGGAAAGGATTTACCACTTTCCCTGTATGGGGGAAAAAATGGAAGACCTTTGAGAGGTAATCCCTCTTCTCGTCGGTAGTGGAGCTGAGACTACAGTCTAAGAGTCCTGGTTCTCAGGTCAGATTTAGGAAATTTCATGGGTCCAGCGTATCTGGTTTGCTGGAATGATCCAAACTCTAGATGCCGTTTTGAGAATCCCATCCATTTCCACTGGTGATGTGCCATTTCTTACTGAGGGATCGAAGAATCTTTCATTTATTTAGATAGATGGTGAAGACACTGGGCTTCCTTGCCTGAGTGGGCTGAGAATTTGCAGTAACACTTCTCTCCCTTCCCCTGCTAGCCCAGGGAAAAGCACCCACAGTGACAGGGAGACCGGACTGTTACCTTCTCAGAACTTCACATTTCAAAAGGGATGTATTCAAGACCTTTCCAAAATCTTTTCTGGGTTGTGAAATGGGCAAGAGACTTATTTCCCTTTAAAGAGATTTACAGACATACTGAAAGATTAGAGAAAGGATTTACAACAGAAATATCTGGTACAGGGAAGGGGCTAAGTGGTCACTTTCCATTTCAGCAGCCTAGAAAATTCTTTTTCCCCTTTGCAGGTAATAGCCAATGTGCACACCCCCAACCCCAAACTTTTGGAGTGATTGGAACAGAAGAAATAAAATCTAAAGTTTTATTTTTATTGGTCAATTTTTCCCACAAAGTATTATGCTAAAGGTAACACAATTTCACTGTAAAGAGATTGCGGAGGTAAAAAAATATATATATAAGGAAACTCAAAATCATCCTTTGAGGTTCACTCAGAAAGGATGAACTAAATCTGGGACTGCTTGGAAATTATGTAAATATCCTGTTATAATTAACAGTGAACTCTTTTGTATTTTTCCATCATCAAAGCTAGCTCAGTATAATTGAATAAAATGTATATACCAAATGAAATATCTTATCTAGACTAATTGCAAGAGAACCAAAGGAAGCGATTGTAATTATCATTAACTTTCTAATCACCATACCAGCATCACACCTTTATTTATGTAGCAAAATACCAATGAGTATAAGGCACAAGGAGGGCGATGTCATAAAAGAAAGGGCAGCCTGAGAAGTGGAGGTTACCCCTTGTCTCCTGGTCTCTCTTCCAGTTCCTTTTCTCTGACATCCGGTTCGGCATTCCCTGCCCCCACCACCACTGACCATCACTGCTGCCTTCGCTTACCCTATCCCTGGTTCTTCCTTCCAGTGCTGGCAGAATGACCCCTTCACCTGACAAATCAGATTATTCGTCATCTCTTCCTCCTCTGCTACTCATTTGTCCAACAAGTATTTACGGAGCATCTATTACGTGCCAGCTTCTAGTCTAGGAACTGGGATACAGCCATGAAAAGACAGGCAGGACCCACCCTAACTCTTCTCTTGACTCTGCACCTCCTTCCCACCTTCTCCTCTTCTATTCTTTGGACTAACTTGAGGCTCCAAAACAAAGACCCCTCTGGATTCATTTCCTCTTTGCATTCCTAGGGCCCAGCATGGTGGGCCATAATTCATACTTTTTTTCTGTAATGAATGAATTCTCCTGTATTGAAATTATTTAATGAAAGCCTAAATGCTAGAGCTGTTGTAGAAGGAATAAAAAAAAAAAAGCCTCCTTGGAATCTTTCCATTTTTATCTCTGGTGGTTTTTTTTCTGCTTATTAAAATATGAGCCAATATAATAAAGTCATTACAAAAATAAATAAAAGAGGAAGTAAACTCCTCCACATGGTTAACCTCCAGAGATAAGCACCGTTCATGATTTGATATGTACTCCTCCAATTCGTTACTCTTTTTTATGTAGCGATCTCTATCTATATCCACATCTACATAATGTATATTTAAATCCTATATATAATTTAAAAACCCGAACAGGATCATAGTAGTCAAACGAATCATCAACCCCCCCATCCCCATTTTATAGTATATCTTGAGTTGAATTTCCTCTGAATCACTTTTTTTCAACTTTAAATTGCATGCTTTTGAATCAAAGCCAGAAGCTCACTTATTTTCATTAACTAGTTCTCATTATTATAAAGGAAGCCCATATACATGGTAAGTGTCTTTAACAGCATAGAAGGGAATAAAATGAAGTGTAAAGCCTCCCTCCTCTTCACAGCCTGTTCTACTCTCCAAAGTTAACCATTTTTAACAGTCTCTGGAGTATCCTTTCAGAAATTTCCAGGGCAGATAAATATATACGTACATGCATGCACACACACACTCACATGCACACACACATCCATAAAAAGAACTCACTTTTTTCACATGTTATATAATTCACTGGAAAGAATTTCAAGTACTTAACAACTTGTCTTGGGTAAGTTTCTCTTAAAGAAGCTCCTGGCAAAGCAATAAAATCATCAGTCAGGTCTGGAAATTGTCAAATACTCAGCTCCCTAGCCATGGCACAAACTGCTCACTGTTCACTCAAAGCCATCGCCCTTTTCTCTATTAAGAGGTCCGCTAGGTTGTTGCTGGATAGGCTCCCCAGAATGAAAACTACATTTCCCAGGATCCTTTGTGATAAGGTATGTCCATGTGACTTCATCTTGTCCAGTGGGTTGTGAGAGGAAGTGCTATGGACAGCTTCTAGGTTATGCCTTATAAAGTAAGCTGTGTGTCTTCCTTTTGTCGTTTTTCTCCTTCCTACCAATTGGAATGTGGACTTTGGGCCTCAAGAACAAGGATAACACCTTAGAGATGAAAATACAATAAAATTAAAGGCTCCCAGGCTCCTGACAGCTTTGCAAAGCAGAATCACCAAAGCTGCTTGCCTTCTGGGGAGAAAGAGAAATACACTTTCATGTTTGCTCTTAGAAGCCATTGTAATTTAGAATTCCTATTATTCACAGGTGAGTATCTCTTCTTACTGTAAACATTATTATAAGATGTTATTTCCATGTCCAAAGGTCCATCTTCTGAATCAAAGGACACACCAGTGATGAGAGGTAGAAGCAGAAAATGCTCATCTTTAGTGTGGAAGGCTGGCTCATAGCATGCATAGTTTCGATGAGGATCAAATAAGTACATGCTGGTTGCTACACTCCTAATGGGTCTCAGGACTGCCTGTATATCTCACTGATAATTAAAATCAAACTGAATGATAAGCACCAGAGAAATCTTGCGAAACTAGTTTTATGAATTGAAATTCGAAGAAGACACTTAGGATCCAATATTTCCTGCACATTCCCTCTCTCTTGAGCACTAAGCATATAACCACCAGCTTCACACAGCAAAGGTGCAGCTCTTTCTGCCCATGGGTCCTGTTCCCGCGCTACTTAAGTAAAGTTACTAAATTGCACCACACGGTGTCTCAGGAATTCCTTCTCGGCCGCTGTGCTCAATGACCCCACAACATCAAGATTCAGTTATGAATGTTTTAAATTCATATCACATGAGTGATGGTTAAAATTATTCTGGGGAGGTTAATTCTAAGGGAAAAAATGTGAACTTCAACAAGGGGAGAAACGGAGCCATTTCTTTCATGATTTCATCTTTAGTTTCTTCGCCAGAAAACAAGGACAAGACCAGAGGGGCCCCTTTGAACAGAAGACTTTTTGTTCATGGTACATTTCCCAATTAGCCAGTAGCAGATTTTCTGCTCATTTGCCTCTGAACACGATGACTTTCTTTGGAGGCATTTGACTTCCCAGCAGAAACTGAGGTTAATGGAGACAGGCAGCAAGAAGAAGTCATTTTAAATACAAGAGTGGCCAAAGCAGAAAGGGTGAAGATCCTGGTACAGAAGTTTCCCTGTTGTCTGACTGCATTATGAGTCACATCCTTAAAAGCTGGAAGGAAGTTCACGTCCCCGGCTCCTGCCCAAGTGTCAGGCTGGATTATTGCCTGGTGAGATAATTCCACATCTTGGTCCTGACCAAACTTGGGAGCAGTAGAGAAATGGGACCACAGGAAAGTCCTGGGATAGGGATAGTTGGAGATTTATTGAGAGGACCAAGGAGCAGGGCCCCATTACCATCGAAACAATAACACTAATAATATGGAGGTTGAATTGCTAAGGAAAACCATTTAAAACTTGGAACTAAGGTAAAAAAAAGATGACCACAAACTGCTAGAACATCTACAGAGCCCACCTAAAGCTTTGTTGACACCCTTAGGGAATGCAACTGTGCACAATTGATTAATGCCCAGACATCGTATGATTTTATAAAATTAGTGTTGACGTGTGATGATGTTTCTTTTCTGTCTAATAGAGATCATTAACCCAGAGAATACAGTGTAAGTACACAGGTCTGAATCAAACTGACTCCATGACAGGCTTCCAGTTTCCCCTCTGTCCTTGGAGGCTTAGGTGTCGGTTTCTCAGAATCATTAGACAATAAAAGGGCACACATTGCCCACGGCAGGAGGGACCACCCTTGTCACACCCTTAACATTCCTAAGGGCAGGCCTAGAGATAGAAGCTATAGATAATCACTGATTGCTTAGGGCTAGTTACACCCTAAGTGAGGGTCCTGGGTCCACTCTGTAATTGGCTAACACTCTAAATGTTGTAATTGGATCCTGCCAAAAGTCACGAACACCCTGGACAATGTGTATGGTTAGAGTTACTGCCAATGCTGTTAGGCGATAATGATTGGACCCCTGTACCTGTGTCACCATTTCCTGTAACTCCCCCTTCCCAAACCCATAAAGGCCCTGCTCCCCCTTTGTTTGGGGCTCTCAGCACGGATCCACTGCGCTAGTGAAGTCTGTGAGCTTGAGTTTAGGCCCGGTGAGCCTAAGCACGTAATAAAGCCCTTTGCTTTTGCATGCATGACTCGGTCTCCCTGGCGGTCTCTGGTTTTTGCGGATGATATTGAAGTCTTGGGCATAACAATAGTTTCATTGTCCTATAGGATATTAACTGAGTTTGTGTCTAATTCGGTAATAGCAATTCTATTTTAGCTTGCTTTTTTTTTTTTTAAGTGTTACCAACATTTCAATTTCCCACAGTGAAGTAGTCTTGTCATTATTTTGCTTCCCGTATACATAAGGCAAATAAGAATTGGACACATGCATAATATCTGTTTGCAAATTATTTAAAAACATTTTTTTTTTGGAGACTTATGCTTTGATGGAGTGTAAGATTTGGCCTCAGGCATCCTGGTTCTGAGGACTGGGTCTGACACTTCAGCGCTGTGATCAGAAGCATGTCATTTAACCACTTTGGCCTCATTCATAAGAAAAGGAACAAGAACAGGGCCAATTTCAAAGCGGATCTCAGATGACAAGTCCGTGAAGGCTCTTATGCCATGACTGGCTCAAAGCACAAATCTGTTACGGCAGCCTCTGTTGTCTGTGCCAGGGGGTGTGTGACACAGACTGAGGTGGAGAGCTCCGTACCTCAATTTCCTCCCCAGCTCCCTCCCTGTTTCCTGAGGCAGCCCCTACCCAGCCCAGCAGCAGGGGTCTTTCATAATGCAACTCAGGAGGAGACAAGAAAGATGGACTGAGCATGACAAAGCCCAGGTGTGGGGAAGAGACCGCTCCTGGCCTCCTGGGAAGTCTGACCTGTGTGTAGAAACTCTGCCCTGAACAGAGAGAGAGACTCTTTTCCTCCTCCCCCAGCCTCTGCCCCGAGGGGTCCCAGGTTGCCTTATGGAAGGTCTGTTCTAGGAAGCCCAATGCAATGTAAACACTGGGAACTGGCCCAAGGCAGGGAAGAGCAGGGGTTTGGGCAGTTGAGTACCTGTTGAAAAGACTCTGCCAGGTGGGTTGGGAGCCCGGGGGGACGCCTTTGAGGTAACTCCAAGGCAAGGAGGCTATCCAGGGACTGAACATCTTGGTCCAGATTTCCAAGCAAGTGAGTGACAGCAGCAAGATTTGAACCCCCTCACTTAGAAACCTGAAAGAGGCAGAGGAGGGGCTCCATTTGCTTTCTCCTATTTGCAGAAAGCATAGGGGAGAAAAAAAATGTTCCCTTCTAGGTTCTTGGCTGAGACCCCTCCACTGTAATTAAGACAGGTTAACAGGAAAAAAAGAAGTTTAATTACATTGTAATTAAATGGAAGCCCCACAAAGATGTTAAACTCAAAGAAGTGATCAAAGAAGGAAGCCTTGATACCTTCTAGGCAAAGAAACAATTTGTGAAGAATTGACAAGACAAAGGGGTTCAGGCCAGGGGGTAGTCAAATGGTGAAGAAGTAACAAGTTCTGTTCATTTATACAGCTTTCTTGGCCCTAAATTCCCTGTCTCGGGTGATAATCATTAGTTTGTGGGGTGATGTGGGTTCAAAGCCCACAGCCAAATAAGAATCTTGATGTTTTTGGTGCAAAAGGGTGATATTATTAAAACACGGAGACAGGACCGTGGACGGGAAGGGCTGCAGTGGGGTTGTGAAGAGGGACTGGTTATATGGACCATAACAATGGAGTTGAGGGAGGTAAAGTCAAGAGGAAGTTTCTTTCCTTTTTATTTTTTATTTAATGTTTATTCATTTTTGAGAGAGAAAGAGAGTGTTAAGCAGGGAGGGATAGAGAGAGAAGACACAGAACCTGAAACGGGCTCCAGGCTCTGAGCTGTCAGCACATAGCCTGATGTGGGGCTGGAGATCATGCCCTGAGCCACACAGAAGCCACAAGAGGAAGTTTCTTAAAGGGGTTTTAACATGCTAAAGAAGACTCAAGGATTACTGGAGGCCTACCTGTAGTCAAGCTAAGGTTGTTTTTCCCTCTAGCAAAGCATTAACATTGAGACAGTAGGGAGGTGGGCGGTGGCACCTGGGTGGCTCAGTTAAGCATCTACTTCAACTCAGGTTGTGATCTCATGGTTTGTGAGTCTGAGCCCCGCATCAAGCTCTGTGCTGACAGCTTGGAGCCTGGAGCCTGCTTCGGATTCTGTGTCTCCCTCTCTCTTTGCTCCTCCCCCACTCACACTCTGTCTCTGTTTCTGTCTCTCTCTCTCAAAAATAAGTTAGCATTAAAAAAAAAAAGATAGTAGGGGGTTCCTGGATTTTAGGCTATTGATAAGATTGCCCTTTTCTTGTCAAATTACTAAGAAACGTAAACCGATGGAGACCCTATCAGTTTCACCATTTGTTTTCTGTCCTCTCCTTTGTTCCTGGGCAGCCAGGAGTGCCCGAGGAGCATCACACATCCCTCACCTGGGTGTGTGTGTGTGTGTGTGTGTGTGTGCGCGCGCGCGCGTGTGTGCACACTCGCTCATGCGCTTTGCCCTCGGCTTGCCTTTACTCTCTCATCAATGAGTAATGCCTTCCCCCCTCGTGGTCCCGGGAGGTCACCTTGCACTTGGATGGTTTATGTCCTGTTTTCAGGGGGACAGAGGAGGCTCAGAGCGTTTTTCTGGCTATTTCTGAAGCACATTTAATTGAAAATAATCAATATGGCAAAGTGGCATATTTGGGGGGACATATTCTGAACCCCTACAAAAGCAACTAGATATTCTAGAAAAGGTCTTTACATTCTTTTGGATTTGAAAACATTTAAAACATTATTATTATTATTGGGGTGACTGGTGGCTCAGTCGATTAAGTGTCATGCATGATCTCTAAGTCTGCTCAGGTTGTGATCTTGCGGTTCGTGAGTTTGAGCCCCACATCGGGCTCTGCTGTCAGTGCAGAGCCTGCTTTGGTTCTGTAAGGATGCAGGTCTGATTCAAGTTTCCCCTCTGACCTTGAAGGCCAGCTAACACCATTAACATTTCTGGGGGCGGGCCTAAAGATGGAGGTTAAGACTAGTCACGCCCTACATGAGGGTCCTAGTCACGCCCTGCGTGAGGGTCCTGGGTCCACTCTGTAATTGGTTAAAGTTACTGTCAGTGATGTGATGCTATAATGATTGGACCCCTGTAGCTGTGTCACAATTTCCTGTAACTCCCCCTTCCTAAACTCATAAAGGCCCTGCCCTGCCATGTTCGGGGCTCCCTCCACATGGATCCAGTGTGTTGTTGAAGTCTGTGAGCCCGAGTTTAGGCTGGCCGGGCCTACATTCATAATAAAGCCCTTTGCTTTTGCATGCGTGCTTCGGCCTCCCTGGCGGTCTCTGGTTTTTGGGGGCGATATTAAAATCTGGGTACAACAGTTCCTCGGCCTCCTTCTCTCTTTGCCCGTTTCCCTGTCTCACAAGTCAGTAAATATTAAAAAGGTATTATTATTCTTAAAATCCCACTGACACTTAATTTTTGGATCTAGTCGACTTTTATTTAGCGAATCGGGAAGCATCCAGTCTTGAAAATAGAAAGGAGCTCTGAAGAGCAGGACCAGCCACAGGGTTTGATAGCCCAAGGTAAGCGGGAGGAACGAAGCCGTCCTGGGCAAACACTGCTTGGTTACTGCAGGGTGACCTTCCTGATTTGGAATAACAAGGGACCTTCCAGTTAGGTACCCAGCAGAGCAGGCGGGTTCTGATTGCCTGGCTTGGGTTCTGGGTTGCTTCTCTAGGCTGCTAAGGCATTAGAGCCACCTCAGTCAAGGCCTCCTTGTTCAATTAATTTAATGTTATTATTATTGCAATGAGCTGTGCCTGGGGTCAGCAGACTTTTTCTTCAAAGAGCCAGATGGCAAAGCTTTTTGTCTTTGTAAGCCGTGCATGTTCTGTTGCAACGACTCATTTCTGCCCTTGTGGCAGGAAAGTAGCCATAGACAACATATAAACAAACAGGTGTGGCCATGTGCCGATACAGCCTTATTCACGAAAACAGGCTGCGGGACAGAGTTTGCTTTGCCACAGTGCCCTTCCGTTACTAAGGACGTGGTAAAGCAGAAGTTAATTTTAACCTTCATAGCAACCTGTATTATTGCCACTTGGCAGTTAAGACTTCGAGCAGAGCAAGGTCACCTTTCTGAGGCATCACGGCTAGGAGGTGGAAGAGTTGGGTTTTGAACCCAGAGATGACTGCTCCAAGGACCACGCTCTGTTGAGTAAAGTGACGTCATATCCTAGATGCAAATGACACATATAAATTCAGCCATCCTCACTCAAGGAGGAGAGGGAGAAAGGAAAGGAAGGAGGGAAGTTAAAATAGTGTGGCGCATCCCACCTTCCAATCTGTGACCCGTGCTCTGGGGTGATTGTCCCATGGGAAGGTGTGACCGCCGGTCCCTTGGGCAGTCGGGGCCAGCACAGGTCTTGCAGAGGGAGAACTTGAATGGATTCGCAGATTGCTACATGTTGAGGGATAGTTTATTTTTAAGGTGCAGCCTGGCCCCTAAACGTAGCTTGGCCAAACCATCTCACACATAACAAAGGAGGCAGTGATGTCTCTTGCTATGAGAAGTCAGCAACGCTGGCTGGACTGGGCCTAAGAGAGATAGCACAGGGAAGAGCGCTCCCCGTGGAGCCTTCAAGGGGAGTCCTGTTGACGCGTGGTGGTCACCTCGAATGCTGACTTGCTGACTGTAAGCCTTGCTCCGCTGGGTTCAGGCTGTCTGGTGGAGGCCGGAAGGAGTCCCCACGCTTGGTGGAGCCATGGTATTCAGCTCCTTGGTGATGGTGTATGATTCTCAGATTTCCTGGGAGATAAGAGATTCTTGTGTGTGTGCTAGTGAATCCCGCAGAAGCCACTACAGGGTCGAGCAGGACACCAAAGGGATGATGCATTGATCGCCTGAGAGAGGAGATGATGGTGTGGCATCCCATTTGTAAACGGTCACTCTTGATTTGTAGACGTGCTTGCTGCCACCCGTGATTTGTACTTAGGGCTCTCTCTGACAGGTGGTGTCGCTCAGACAGATAGCGGTGCGCGTTGGAGCTTGCGGTTGGGAGGCGGGGGCCCTGGGTGCCACCACTCATTGTATCAGCCCCTTGCCCTGTCACCTCAGGTCTGTCTGTTTCAGGGCAGCAACGTCTTCCTCTGTTAAGTGGAGCTGATGATGCCAGGGAAGGAAATATTAGGGTAACAGGCAATCGTAATTTGTATGTTGAGATTGAGTAAGGCCTTGTCATCACTAATCTTCCTTCTTCCCTCGTTTAAGCATTTTTATAACCCAGTGAGGCAGCCTCATTTATTTATGATGCTAGGCCATCAGGCACCCCGGCTTGTCTGCCCGCCCCCCATTCTGACCCTAGTGCCCTGTTCCCACCTGGGTCTTTTCCTTGCTCCTGAGTCAAAGAAAAGCCAGTATGGCTCCAGGAGTGGTAACACTGATATGGCTCTTTTGGAACCTTGACCTTCATGGAGCCAGGGTCCACAGGAGGTGGTGTAGACCATTGGAGCACCACTGGAGCTGGCCCAGGGCTCAGGTGGGTTGGGGCAGAGCCTTTATCTGGGCCAGTGCTGTCTTTGCAAATGCAGTGCAAGATTGTATATTGGGTAAAAAGCAAGTACAAGCATTCCTGGCCGCCTAACTTTATTTGGGTAACAGGTGTTCTGATAGAGAGGGATACCAGCAGTCTCAAGTCAGACCAGCCAGGGTTCAAATCCCAGTCTTCCCCCTTCTAACTGGGTGATCACGGATAATGTAATCACCTTGGTTGAGCCTTTGCTTCTTCGTCTGTAACATGGGGATACTACCTACCCGAAGGAGCTACTGCAGGGAAGCAACACGCTTGTAAGACCCAGGAAGTTTTCAGTAAATGTTAAGTATGTGTATCTGGCTATAAACTCCAGTGTGCTTCACGGGGCCAGCCTTGAAGGCAGTTCAACGATGGTGAAGTATCACTTGCTGGCTATTGCAGGACTGCTGTCCATTCACCTCTTGTTCGCAACATATGAAGCAAGGAATGAAATGCCTTTTATTCTGGACTTTACAAGGAGGTTTGTGTGATGAACAGCTCTGGAAGATAGAGATGTTGACTTCCTTCAGGTCAAAAGGCAGGCATGCTTACTGTCTAATGTAATTAAGATAATGTGGCTCTCTCTGGAGCAATGGGGCAGCTTGCTTACTGCCTGTTATAAAATATTCAGGTTCCCCAGGCTCCGGAGCCCTCCCCTAGGTTATCTGCAATGGGTACAGCTGTTGTTTGACCCTCTCTGTGTTGCCCTGTGAGAATTTGGATTGGGCAAACTGGCACCCAAAATGCTAATACTCTGGCTACTGCTGTGAGTAACAATTGTCCTTTTTAACTCTGACCCAGAAATACCATGTCTTTTACCAACATACATTAAATTGTGGTTGGCTAACTTGTCAGCATGTAAGAGGGCTAAAATCTCTGACCCTTCACAGTTCTTTTTTTTTTTCTTTAAGTTTATTTTACTTGTTTTGAGAGAGGGAGAGAACATGTGAGAGGCTGAGACAGGAGGAGTGAGAGAGAGAGAGAGAGAGAGAATCCCAGGCAGGCTGCACACTGTAAGTGTAGAGCACGATGTGGGGCTCCAACTCAGAAACCGTGAGATCATGACGTGAGCCAAAATCAAGAGGCACCCAGGTGCCCCAGACCTTCATTGTTCTTCACCTTGTTCCAGTCTAGTTTGTCTGCTGTCAGACTAGAGGGAAGGAAGAGAGACAGAAGCAGGAGGGCTGATCTTATTTCTGGAATCTTGGGTCATTGCCAGGGGCCTCCCTTGAAGGCAGAAGGCATCTCTGGAACAATTCGTGAGGTAGAGAATGAGAGACAGTGTAGAACAGCGCACCTTTTGTGTAGAACGGCATTTCCCAAACTCTAGCCATTTGAGTACCAACTTGGTTTTTTTTGTTTTGTTTTTTTTTTGTTTGTTTTTTTCTTTTGAAGAGTTGGGGAGAGGGGCAGAGAGAGAGAAGAGAGGGAGAATCCCAAGCAGGCTCTGCACTGTCATCACAAAGCCTGACATGGGGCTCGGTCCCATGAACAGGAGATCATGACCTGAGCCAAAATCATGAGTGAGACTCTTAACCAACAGAGACATTGAGGTGTCCTAGTACCACCTTGATTTTGATTTTAGTCACCTGTGTCTACAGTCTTCATAATTACTTTCATAATGTCACTTTAGTCAACTTGCTTTTGGATTTACTTAGATCCTTCCGCAAGAGACTTGACATCCCCATGATAAATGGGAATTCCTGGATCGATCACCATAATCAGAAGACAACTTTGCAAATAAATACAACAAAAACCAAAATGAGGTTATTGAATAATAAGATACAGTTGGCCCTGAAGACGTTGGTCTTGTTCTTACTCTTACAAAGGGATGTTAGCCAGGACTAGAGAGGGATCTAAAGACAGACTGCCACCAAACAGGCCTATTCTGTGCCGTCACGGGCAGCACTGGGAGATGAATGAGGAGGGAGGGCCTTTCTGATCGTATGATCGGAGGTTGTCTGGTGCCATGGGAGCTTGCTGTCCCAAAGCGTCCAGTGCTGGCAGAGGTTTCGGTGGCCGTGCTTTGGGAAACGCTGGCCAGGAGTGGTGTCTAACCGGAAGGGGCCCCTGCTCCTTGAGCACCTTCCTTGCTTCCTCCGCAGTGGTCACCTTGCCCCCAGCCTCTGCCTTCCTCTAAAACAGCCAGAGGGGGTTTTCCAAACTCTCATGGATTTCTGTTTCCCTCCAGATAATGTTCAAAGTCTTTAACAAAAGCCAGGATCGTTCACAGTTGGGGCTCATGTCCATCTCATACTTGTCCCACATTCCAGTCAGCAGGACCACTTAAAGTTCACTCATCCATTCAGCAGTTTACGTAGTGCCACCACGTGTGCTGTTCTAGACGGTGTTGGGAGGCCATGGCCATGTGTGATTTTTATGGGCTCCAGGCAGTTTTGCTGTCACGGGCCCTTACCTCCATAAAAATATATAAAATTGAGGGTGCCCGGGTGGTACAGTTGGTTAAGCATCTGATTGTTGGTCTCAGCTCAGGTCGTGATCTAGCAGTTCATGAGATCAAGCCCTGAGTAGGGCTCCACACAGATGGCATGGAGCTTGCTTGGGATTCTTTCTCTCCCCTGCTTATGCTCTCCCTCAAAATAAAGAAAGAAACATTAAAAAATACATAAAATCGTATTTTGCAGCTCTGATGGTATAAGGGTGAATAAAATGCAAGCTGGAATAATTATTGCCATACTCTTTTCTCTCTTATGATTTTAAAGTAAAAATATTTAAAAAATTTTAACATTTAAAACAATTTTTAAAATGTTTTTTATTTATTTTGAGAGACAGAGAGAGATGGCATGAGCAGGAGAAGGTCAGAGAGAGAGGGAGACACAATCCGAAGTAAGCTCCAGGCTCTGAGCTAGCTGTCAGCACAGAGCCTGACATGGGGCTCGAACCCACGAACCATGAGATCATGACCTGGGCCAAAGCCAGACGCTTAACCGACTGAGCCACCCAGGCACCTCTAAATCTTTTTTTAATTTGAAAAATATTTATTTTTAAGAGAGAGAGAGCACGAGCACATGTGCTCCAGCAGAAGAGCGGCAGAGAGAGGGAGACAGATGATCCAAATCATGCTCCCAGCTAACAGCAGAAAGCCTGAAGTGGGGCTTGAACTCATGAACTATGAGATCATGACCTGAGTCAAAGTCAGAGGCTTAACCAACTGAGCCACCCAGGTGTCCAGAGTAAAATTAAAACATGATACTTAAAAGTATTATGGGACCTAGGTATTGTGAGCACTGTGCCTAGTGGAGAATTTTCTTTTTCTTAAAAAAAAAATTTTTTTTTTTTAAATTTTAGAGGGAGATAGTGCCAATGGAGGAGAGGGACAGAGGGAGAGAATCCCCAGCAGGCTCTCTGCCCAGTGCAGAGACTGATGTGGGGCTTGATCCCAGGACCCTGGGATCATGACCTGAGCCAAAATCAAGAGTCAGATGCTCAACTGACTGAGCCACCCAGCCACCCCCTAATGGGGAATTCTGCCCTGATTAGGGCATGATGAGTGAACACACGTGTGTGCACGTGCGCGCGCGCACACACACACACACACACACACACCCCTACTTACACATCTGAAGCTTCTATCCAATTCCATGAGTGTTGCCTCCTGTTCATCTCTTCGCACCTTTGCCGATCTGCCTACATCTCCGTTTATTCCCTCTTCTTGGCAATATTCAAGTATGCTGTTTTTGACGTGTGGGATTTGTCCTTGGACATGAAGACTGCTGACAGTTGGAGCCAC
This sequence comes from Mungos mungo, assembly GCA_004023785.1. Classification (NCBI taxonomy): domain Eukaryota; kingdom Metazoa; phylum Chordata; class Mammalia; order Carnivora; family Herpestidae; genus Mungos; species Mungos mungo. The sequence continues at coordinate 37,672 of PISW01002189.1, forward strand.
GCTGGGGCTTCTCAGCCCATGGAGGTGTCTTTTCATCATAATTCATTAACTTTGATCAACATAATTGGGGGGTTGCTGGCTCGTGTTTCCACCTTCTCTGCCTCCTTTGTGGTTGTTTTAGGGTAGCTGCAGGCAGGCCCAGAGCCCAACCCAATTCGCCTACCCTTGTCTCTTCAAACCTTCAAAATCACACACCAGTGCCTGAGTTTGGCCCAAACGCGACCCCCCATTTGTTTACCCTGTGCACAGCTCTCTGACTAACTGCTGGTAGCCAGAAGCCTCCAGCCCTGACAACAGGACGTTAATGACGGTGGCGGGAGACGACAGCGGAGTAAACAGAGCTGGCAGATTGGCAGCCCCTCTGAGGCCGAGGGACAAACCTGCCCGGCCTGACGGAGTGCCCTTCGGGGCGAGCTGGAGCGGCGGCGCCCAGGAAGGCCGATCCCCAGCCCCCGGACATTCAGGTCTCACATCAGCTGGTTTCGTTGCATAATTAATATTTACAGAGCAAACACCGGCGCCGTGCGAGGGCTAGACAGAATGTGCTGGGCCGGCGGAGGCCTCTCCGGGGGCCGTCGCCCTCCTCCGGAGGCGAGGCATCCAGGGAGTGTTCTCACAGCGTCGTGTCGCCTCAGCCTGCTTCCCGAGCCGCTTCCTGGGGTTGTCTGCAAATTCTCCGCGAGCGGAGAACACTTGTGTATCCTTGCATCATGGCATGTCGTCTAGCACGCTGTAGGTGCTCAGTAAATCTTTAGATACCTCTGACTGTTTGGGCTCTGATGACAAAGATACCACAGGCTGGGCGGTGTAAACAAGCAGCATCTTTCTCACAGCTCCGGAGGCTGTGAGATGGAGGCGCTGGCAGACCCGCTGTCTGGCGACACGCACTTGCTGCTTCCCAGGTGGTGCGTCCTCACTGCGGCCTCACAGGCTGGGAACAGGGGGCGCTCTGGGCTCTCTTGTACGAGCACTGATTCCATTCACAGGTTTCCAGCTTCCTGATCCAATCACCTCCTGGAGGCACGCCTCCTAATACCATCACGTGATGCAGTCACCTCCCAGAGACCTCGCCTCCTAATACCATCATGTGATCTAGTCACCTCCCAGAGGCCCCACCTCCTAACACCATCACGTGATCTAGTCACCTCCCAGAGGCCCCCCCAATACCATCACATGATTTAATCACCTTCCAGAGGCCCCCCTACCCCCAATACCATCACGTGATATAATTAACTCCCAGAGGCCCCCCCTCCTAATACCATTGCACGATCTAATCACCTTCCAGAGGCCCCCTGTCCCCAATACCATCACGTTGAGTGTTAGAATCTCAACATAGGAATTAGAGGGGGACATAAACCTCAGTCCATTGCATCAGGTGAATACCTGAAATTTCACCATTGCTAATTGATTCCATTAAATTATACATTGCCCATTTTTAAAAAATAATGGTGATTTTTTTTCTTTTGAAAACTGTTTATTTTTTAGACAGTGAGAGAGAGAATGTGAGCAGGGCAGGAGCAGAGAGAGAGAGAGGGAGACAGAGGATCTGAAGCAGTTTCCATGCTGTTAGCACAGAGCCGGATGCAGGACTCAGACTCCTGAACTGTGAGACTATGACCTGAGCTGAAGTTGGATGCCTAACTGATGGGTCACCAGTGCCCTTACAATCCCCCTTCTTAAAAGTTGACTCCCTCCCCCCGCCCTGTTTTTCAGTAGGCTCTACACCCAGTTTGAGGCTTGAATTCACAACCCTGAGATCAAGAGTCATATGCTGTACTGACTGACCCAGCCCCTAAAGGTGCCTCTTGAAATGCACACCACTGCAGTGATAAAAATACATTCAAGTCTTGGGTCGTTGGTTATTTAATTTTGCTTATTCACAATCAGTTGTATATTCCCATGGTTCAAAGTTGTGAGTGGTTGGTTCCCAGCGGCTTGATGATATTGGGTGCCTGTAAAAGAGTAGCCTGGAAATAGAGAGGGTTGGAACAGCGAGAGTGAGCTGGCTTTGGGTTTGCTCTCTTGTGTTTTTCCTTCTGTTCGGTGTCTGTTTTATATTATGTGATTAATTAGAAAAACAAAAAACAAAATGCCTTTACTATCATACTAAAATCATTGGTATCACTACATGATTAGATGTGATCAGACACCTTTATATTAGCCTATATATACAGATATACTCATATATACATGTATGTGTGTGTATGCTAATAAAAATATATATGTATTTATATCCAGGTGATAGGCCTAATATTAACACACACACACACATATGTAACATCAAATGACCTAATTGAAAAGTTCATAAAGCTTCAGGCATGGCTAGATCTAGGTGCTTAAATGATGAAATAAACACTCATTAGCCTGAGCCTGCCTTCCAGACTAACAAACCCAGAAAAAAACATGCATTGCCCAATAATTTGCCAAATATTTTCAATCCTGGGAGAAATGCTGATTATTTCTGCCTGGTTCCTGTACTCCCTCTTGAGTGCAGAGCAGGGGAGATCAGGATGCTGTTATCAGAAGAAGGAGGGTGGATGCTGGGAAGGCAGAACTACATCCTTCTATGTCATCTGTGCACTCGTGACTCGCCCAAGGCCTGGGACACAGCCTAACAATGCATTTGGCTTTAGATTTACTTTCTGAGTGCTCACAGGTCAGAGACAGTTCAAAATTTCTGGCAGATCATTAAGATAACTAAATTACAAATTCAGGGTGGAGAGAAGCATCAATTAGATACCTTGGCTAATTACTAATGAGCCTTACTTTTGTTCAAATCAGAGAATCTCGACAGGAGGGTGGCGATAGTCCTGTTGGATTCACTCTCAGACCCTGGCTCTGCATATGCCATTTTTACTGTAAGTTTGTTGATAATTTTGACCTCCCTACTTTGTTTTTAGTCAGTACATTCCCCTTTCCTTTCAGAGATCTGCCTCCCTGCAGCACACAGCCTTGTGAAAACCCTCCCTTGACCACGTATGCACATAGGACCCACCCCAAGGGAATCTGCTCTGTGGGTCAAAAAAAAAAAAAAATTATTCTGACACTTGCTGAAGAACAGTACCGAGGACTTTATCCAAACGACCACTGTGGAGGGCCTTGGCACAAACTCCTCATGTAGCACAAAAAGTGGGGATTTAAAGCAAGGCATGAGTGGAAGAAAATAGGGTCATTCCTCCTATACTGACCTAATGGGATTCTTGCCTTAAGCAGCCCCAGGTGAGCAGACAGCGTCCTGGGATGGTGGCAGGCGGGGACTTTGATCAAATTCTGAAGGTGTGGATTCACGCTAAACTGACTCGACAGGAATTTTGCTCAAATGAGGCCATGCAGTGATGAACAGGGAAACCCAAAGGTTGATGCCTCCTTGAGAAGAGGGTTCAGAGGAACCTGACTCCAGTTTGGTTAAGGACCGTGTTAATAGATAAACTAAAGCATATTAACCATTTTAAGAGTTTATTTGAGCAAAACTTGGTTTGAACCAGGCAGCATCCCATCTAGCAGATAGAAAGGAGATCCGAGGAGTGGTATAAAATGAGAGTGTCACAGGTGCAGGGAACAGGAACAAGGAAATTCTACTAGGCAAAAACCAGGTTGGTTATTGCAAGGTCACTTGCCCTTGGCGGATGGTAGGGGTCTGTCCAGCAGAGGACCTCATTAGTGCCAAGCAGGTGATTCCTGATTGACTAGCTTAAAATGCTGCTGGGAACCGCACCAGCCTTGCTGGATGACACGGTCACAGTAAGGAAATGGCAGACGTTGCACGGCTCCTGCCATGAGAGGCGAAACTGATATCTCCTTTTGCTACTACTGCTCATGTGAAATTAAGCCTATTGATATTGATTAGGCCTCACAATGTTCCAAATCAGACCGATATTCCCCACACAGTTACCCCATAAGAAAAGACATCTTCCTGCCCCTGCATAAGGGATTTTAGATCAAATCGCTGCAGATGTTTGCCAACAGGCTCTTCTACTGAGCCTTGCAGACACAAAACATAAGGGGGGCTAAGAACACAAGAGTTACAATGAACTCGGGCCCGGAGAAAAAGAGCCTAGCTTAGAGATAAGAAACAGACAAGGACCGGACACAAGTTGCTGCATATATTTTTGCTATTGGAGTCACAAGTACCCTCCCTTGTACTGACTTCAGCTATGAGGATGGATAAGAAACTAGAAGCCCAGGTGCAAGGTCAACACACACAGGGCCCCCGTTATGCTTACATTAAGGAAAGGGCTTTCTCTAGCAACTTGTTAACAAACATTCTTTCTCTTGTGGTTTATGAGCTAGATAAAATAACTCCCAGCCTACCTTTATACAATTTAACCTATGTTTTAATTTTAGCATTACTAACTTAAATAATATGTATATTATCCTGTTTTTTACTAAAAACATCTTATTATTATCTTGATTGTAAAATTTACTTAACCTTACTGTAAATGCATTACATGATTTGGTTATAACATGTTAATTAAGAACAAAGTCATAATTATTGGCTAACACCCAACCCGTACAAAATAAGATGGGTTTGTTACTTTCTTAACCTTGGGGACTGATGCCAAGAATAAATTGGGATGGTTCTACAAAAATACTTCTGTAAAACTTGTCTTTGTACACCTTTGATGATTGAAACACCTTATCACTAAGAGTTAGAAACTGTAAACAATTTCTATTTTCTGATGTCATGTTATTGCTTCACCAATAAAGAAAGACGCCAAAGCAGACTGAACGGAGATGTCTGCCTGGTGACCAAGAAAGAAACACGCGGCTCTCACATCTCTCTCTTTCTCGCAGACACCGTCCATCCTTCAGGGGACCCTGGACCTGCTGGAGCTGGACTCCAGCAAAATTCCATTTCTGGGAGAGGCCAACACTGTGGTTTAAGTTCCGTCTCGTCTCTCCCTTTGGTTATCTGATACTTAGCATGAGCAACTCCACTTTGTTGTCCTGGTTTTCAACGAGAGTAATACGAAGATTGGAGGAACACATAGAGTTGCAGAGCTGCCCTGAATGTTAGGATTTTGAGCCCAATTCTACAGTCTTCTCTTTGATTCTTCAAGTTATTTGTTACCTTCTCTGTTCATTTCTTTTCTTCATGAACTTGCCGGAGCAAATTTCCATTACCTGCACCCAAAGAACATAACTAACATAACACAGCTTGCACTGTGATCTGAGCGGGTGTGCTGACTCTGTGTGTTGGTTTCCTCCTCTGTAAAATGAGGCTATGAGTTCCTACTGGATGGGTTGGTGAAAAGATTCAGACTGCAATGGCTTAGCGCAATGACAGTGTGTTTCGTATAAGTGAATGGTTTGTAAGTTACGGATCCATTGATGCATTCCAGAGGCAGGGAATCTACCAGAATGCATTGGCTTAATTGTGTTTATGTGAGGGTATGTGCATGTATAATTACTTAATGGTTTTTTTTTTTTTTGAGAAGAGGATTCATTAGATTTTCCAAGTGGTCCCTGACCCCATGTTACATTAAGGCCCACCTCTTTCGTAGCGCTAGACTGTGAGCTTTGTGAGGTCAGGGACAAGCCCCTCCAGATGCCCTCACCAATGCCTTCTAGCACAATGCCTGACCCTGAATATGTTAGTCACTCAACAAGTATCTGAGTGATGAACTTTCATCACTCATTCCTCCTCACAGATGAACTTTAAATGCTCTGAGCTTTGGTTTCTTCTGTACAACTGGAGTCTCACAGAGTTGTCTCTGAAATTCATTTCTTTTGAACCACTTCATTGGACTCTATGACCTAGAGTCCCTGGAACTGTGTGTCCCGGAGAAGTGAAATGGCATGCCCAAGACCACAAAACCCAGGGCTCTGGTGCCTAGTCCAATGCTCTGCCTCTTGTACACACAGGATTCTCTCACTTGGCCCAAAGGCTCCCGTTCTTATTGAAAGTCTGGTGTTTCCAAGAGTTGTATTCACGTGTAACTGAGATGGTCGTTGGCAGGTACCTAGAGTTAGGTCCTTTGGGAAGACAGATGTAGGGACATGCTGATTGACAGTTGATCTGCTCTTCTGGCCCCTCCAAGGAGGTAGCATTCTAATTTGGGGAGACTTGGTTGATGTCTCTTCTCTAGACTATCCCATCTTTCTTACTCCAGAAATGAGATGCCTTTGTTTTCTACTGATCACAGTGGCAAAGGTGGAGCCCAGAGGCCATATGTGGGCATGTGTGGAGGGGACGTGCTCGTGTTCTGTTTGGTGTCACTGAAAATGGCTACGACTCTCAGAAGGAAGGACAACTTGGCGATATGGATCAGAATTTTAAGGGTGCAGACTTGTCCTCTCACTTCCAAAATTTCAGTTTCTAAAAACTCAATTTCAAGTTTTAAAGAGTTTCTTTTGGTTTCAAAATTTTATGTAATTTTCACTTTGGGAAAATTTTCCTTGAGAAAATTGTCTCAGCACAAAGAGTCTATGTGTCAAATCAGACTCATGTGAATTCGTACAGCTAATCTAACACTAATCCTACCTAGTCAGTAAAAGTTACAAGCAGGATATACCTGCAGATGTTGCATTCCTCTGTGGAAGAGCCCAAATCCGTCAGCTGCAGCTTGCTAATTTCTCTGAGTTGGTTTTGGATTAATTAGAAATACCCAGTGATGACTGTGGATCATGGTCTTCAGAGGAAGCAATTTTGGCCTTGCGGTTTCTCAGTATGAAAACTCAGTTGGCTTAATTGTTTATTTTATCTAATTTGCTCAGCCTCTTTGGGTGAGTCTAATGAATTAGTGTGGCTATCAAGAGATGTGTTATACTCTTGGTGGCCTTGGATGACTTCTGGAATCTCCTGAAGTAGGTGATTGGGTAAAAACAAACCCAGGATTCCAGGATGCATGCTGTTATGAAGGGGGGGAAATGAGTTCTTACTGATTTTGATTATTCTTATATTTAATGAGAAAATATGTCCTATTTAGCACCTCTGTCTTCTAAAAGTGTTATTTTCATCCTGCTTGACTGTCCAAATCCCATCAAGATGTGAGTTAAGGACACAGAGTTTAGGGAGGAATAAAGCTCCTACTTGGTTAAATGTCAAGTGTATGTCAAAAGGCCCAAAGCAAACTATTCAGGTCCCTCAGAGCCTCTTGCCACCGTCCAAACTTATGCTCCAACCCCAGGCTGCGTCTGGTGACCTTGGGAAGTAACAGTTCCTCTGAGCCGTCAAATGAAATCAGGTGGGAAATAGAAACACTAATCATTATTAGGGATCAGAATGGCTAACACTTATGGGCATTTAGACACTTATGGGTAAGACCAGCACCCGTATCATGGCAGTTCTCTTTAAGAATGATCCTTGAACTAGGCTGTGTGAGCTCTTCCCATTCTACAGTCCAGGAAAGTGAGGCTCAGAGAAAATGTGTCATCCCCAAAGTCCTGCTGCCCCGATGAGGTGACCATTTTCACGTAAACATTGCACAAGAAAGTAGATTTCCTTGGGGCGCCTAGGGGGCTCAGTCGGTTGGGTGACTGACTTCAGTCAGGTCATGATCTCACAGATCGTGAGTTCAAGCCCCACGTCGGGCTCTGTGCTGACAGCTCAGAGCCTGGAGCCTGCTTCAGATTCTGTGTCTCCCTCTCTCTCTGCCTCTCCCCTGCTCGTGTTGTCTCTCTCCTTCAAAAACATAAAAAAAAGAAGAAAAGAAAGTAAACTTCCTTTTGTTTTCAAATAGCAACCAGTCATTCCCCTCCCTCTTACTTACCTCCTCTCCACCCCCAGCCCCAGTGACTGAGGAAAGCTATTAAGGTTTGTTTTCCAACCTAACACGAAGTATGGAAGGACAGGGTGCCTGCGTTTCATTGTGATATTTTGCATTTTTCCTGAGGTTTAAAATTTTTTTCAAAATAAAAAGTGTAATTAAAAAAATACACAAAAAGAATCTAAAGCAAGGCCTCAAACAGATATTTGCACACCCATGTGAGCAGCGTTACTCACAATAGCCAAAAGGTGGAAACAACCGAGATGTCCATCGAGGGATGAGTGGGTCCACACAGTGTGGTCTATCCGTACAGTGAATAGTTAGCCTTGAAAAGGAAGGAAATTTGGTTCTGTGCTACAGCGTGCATGAGCTTTGAAGACACTGTGCGGCTGGCTCAGTTAGGCCAGACACAGGAGGACCAGTATTGTGTGACTCCACTTACATGGGGACTCAGAGTAGTCAAGTTCATAAAGACAGAATGTAAGACAGTAATTTCCAGGGGTTCGAGGGGAGGGAATAATGGGAGTTATTTTTTTTAATTTTTAAAAATGTTTATTTATTTTTTACAGAGAGAGAGAGAGAGAGCGTGTGCTCAAGCAAGCGTGGGGGAGGGGCAGGAGAGAGGGAGACACAGAATCCGACGCAGGCTCCAGGCTCTGAACTGTCAGCACAGAGCCCGACGTAGGGCTCAAACTCATAAACCGCAAGATCATGACCTGAGCTGAAGTTGGAAGCTTAACTGACTGAGCCACCCAGGCGCCCCTAGGAGTCATTTTTAACGCAGACAGAGTTTTAGTTCGGGCTGACAAAAAGTTCTAGAGATGACAATGTGAATGTACTTTAACGTCACTAAAAATGTTCAAAATACTAAATTTAATGTGTATTTTACTGCAATTAATAATAATAATAAAGACAACAGCAGGAACATTTGGCTTCAAAAGGACTAATTCATTCAGCAAGTATTTACTGAGCGTTAGTGTGTGTGAGACGCAGTGCTGGCACTAGAGACAGTTTGATTCATAGAGCTAAGGGTTGACTGGGGCGCTGACTTTAAACAGATTGCCCCGAGGATAAAAGCATCATTCAAAAGTCAGCCCCTCAACACAGAACCTTTTTGTTACTTGCTGTGTTAGGTCAGAATGGCAGTTCTGGCCATTTCCCTTATGATTATAACTTTGAGGATCACGAGGAATGTCTTATTTTGCGTATTCTTCGCAACAACAGGGGAGGGCATTCAGAAATATCAGGTCATGTCACTCCTGCACTCAAAGCCTGCCATTGAGGCCCTATCACCATGAACTAGGACCAAAGTCCTTCCGCCAGGCCCCAGGGACCTCTCACTTTCCTTCTCTTCCTCAGAAGGCTGTGGTCCAATACCTGCTCACCCAGGAGCCTCACCCCTGGCCTGTCCTCCACCCTCCTTAACCTGGAGAAGCCAGGGGAGAGAGGACGGTTAAAGAAATGATCAGGTCAGATCTCCTAGCCAGCAAGCTCCTTACTCCTCCTGGTGGGGTTCGCCACCTTGTCAGTCACACAGGGCCCTGTCGTTAGAAACCCCTCTCCCAACCCCTGCACTCTGTTCAGTGTTCTGCAGCCACCATCTTGACGTTCTTCAGTAAGTTTGGAATCAAGCGTCCTCCTTTTCAGTTTGCACTGGGGCTGGCATTATGTAGCCAGTCCTGGTCCTTATTCTCAGTATGGAATGCTTTTCATCAGGCTAAACCTGCTTGGTCGAGTTTACTGATGATAACCCAACTTGGAATGAATGGACTTTTGGAAAAACGCACTTGTTGATCATGTAATTATTCATGTACAACCTGGAGATGTTGTATCAGAAGTTGTCCTGCCTGCGTCACTTAGAGGCCACGTGCATGAATGCCGGCTGGGGCCTTTGTACATCCAGGGCCCTGGGGAGTCGTGCCGGTGGGCTCAGCCTCCTGCTGGTGCACCTGCGCCTCGGGCTCACCTGAATCGCTTGCTGTATTTGTAGAGCCTGCTTTTGGGTGAGATCTGTTACAGACTGAATGTATATGTGAGCGCCCGCCCCCGCCTCCCCCCCCCATCAAATATGGACGCCCTAACCCCCAGTGTGGCTGTGCTTGGGGTAGGAAGTAGTTAAGGGTAAGGACCTGCACAGAGAGGAGGCCGGTGAGCACAGCAGGTGCAGGTCAAGAGGAGAGACGCCATCCAGCCTGCCTTGCTGACACCTTCACCTGGTGCCGCCCGGCTTCCAGGAGAGCGAGAAACACCTTTCTGCGTTCAAGCCGTTGAGCCTATGGTGTTTTGTCATGGCGGCTGGAGCTCATCACCTCTGGTTTGGGTGGCACTGACTTCACGGCCCCATCGTTGTGCACTCTCCCCTCGCCCCCCTCCATTACCGGAAATAGCCTCCTCTCCAGCCACTCTTTATCTCCTCCTGCTCATTTTTCCTCACACCGTTTGTCACTCTCTGGTATCACGTCAGGTATTGCATTCCTTTCCTGGGACTCTTGTCACAAAGTGCCGTAAACACAGTGGCTTCAAACAACAGGAAGTCATTCTCTCAGTTCCCGAGGCCAGGGGTCTGAAGACAAGGTATCTGCCGGGCTGTGCTCCCCCTGGAGGCTCCCGGGGACCATCCTTCTTTGTTTCTGCCCTACCTGGCTGCCAGCAGCTGCCAGACACCTTTGGCCTTCCTTGGTTTGTAGATCCATCCATCACTCGAATCTCTGCCTCTGTCTTCACATGGCCGTCTCCCTTGCGTGTCTGTGCTTGGAGCCTGAATTTCCCGCCTCTTGCATGGACTCGAGTCATTGGCTTTATTGCCCGTCCAAATCCAGCAGGACCTCATCTTAACTCCATTAAATAAACAAAGACCTTATATGCAAATAAGGTCATATTCATAGATACTACGTGTTAGGGCTTGAACGTATCTTTTGGGGGGAGACATAATTCTATCCATTACAGATACTAGTTTGTTTTATTTATTTTCTACCCCACCCTTTCTCTCTAGGATGTCAGCTTCCACGGAGGCAGACCTGGTCCTCTCCTTTCCAACCTGCTAGCCTCAGTCAGAACAGTGGTCTCTACCAAAAAACGGTCGTTCAGAAACAGTTTGTTGAATTAATGAATACTTTTGAAATTCAGATGGAAATATTCAGATGGGAGTTCTGGCATTGTCACACCCCCAACCTCACTCTTACTCCCACAGTTTGGGATGTGCGCCCTGGAAAACAGCAGCAACCTTGTAGAAGCCCCGGAAGAAATGGTCCACCTAGAGATTTTGGAAACATTTCAACCATGAGCATGAAATAGCTTTTATAGCAGTGGATCAGTGGATGCATCATTATTAGCTTTTCGAGAGCCAGCAGCGGTCTCAGAGATTTTATGTTTGCTCATGACAAAATGTGTCTGTACCCAAAATGAATGAAACTCACAGAGAGGTTTCATGTCTTCCCTGGATCTGAATTAATGTGGGAAAGATTATGTATATATGTATATATATATACACACACACATATGCATGTTAAAACATTTCTTAAAAATAAAAATAGCATCTGGGACTACTGCAAGTTCCTGAGGCTGCAGAATGTGGCGATGATCATGGCCCATATGCCTTCTCCTGCCTTATTGGTTGTGTCCTGGGCCCAGTCACTTTACCTTCAGAGCTGCGATGGGCTCTTTTGCCAAACAGAAATGATACCAGGACCCAAACCCTAGAGGGTTGCTGGGAGGGTCTGCTGAGCTTGCCTTGGTGAAGCATCGGAAACAGAATCTGATGTGCACCGAGCACAGGACATGGGTCTGGTCTCATTTCAGCCAAGATTCTCCCCCCTTTTCTGTCGCACAGTCTTTGTGCCTGCGGAACACATTTCCCGCAGTGGTTAGTTTTGCTTCCTGTTCATCCTGGTGGGTGTTTTAGCTGCAAACCGGGTTGGCATTTGCCTGCACACATATACTTGAAAAATCAGAACCTGGAACTGAGTTTGCAAGAGATGGTTGTCTTGACCTTTGCCATGAGTGCCATTGGACAGCAGTGCCATTGAATAGAACGAGGGCTTGGGAGAACTTAGTCTTTTGGGGTGTGGGCCTGGGGCCTGTGCCATGGCAGGTGTTTCTCTGGATGTGAGGAGTGAGGCTGGTGTCACCTCTGCCGATGACACTTGCTTTGCCATGTCGCTATACACAGCATGTACACATGGAGTGCCACGCTTCTCTTCGAACATGGAACCCTTTCGTCAAGAGTCCCTGAGTGTATTTTCTTTTCAATCTCTCTGGGCTTATTTTGGAGCTAAAAGAGAATGTTTCCGATTAATTTTGAAATTCCTGGGAACCACAGAAGCCAGAAATGTGTATTGTGGGCACTCCTGCCTTTGTAGTTACTTACCTTTGCTTTGTCATCCCGGGGAGGGGCCACATTTTCCAAGGTGTGTCTGGGTGGGTGGGGGCTCTGGTTGTAGGGGATGTCCATGGGGGAGGGATCCAGAAAGTTTGGGGACACTGCATTAGACACTTCATTAATGAACACGTTTCCTCATGTAAATGTTCATGTATTCGTTGATCACATGCTCATCGAGCATTTTGCGAAGCATTGTTCAAGGAGCAGGGATACTGCGGTGAGCGAGGCTTGGTCCCTGATTTCCCAGCGCTTAGAATCCAGGCGTCTGAGGGCTTCTGTTCACCCAGCATGCCTCGCTGGCTCTAAAAGGTATCTTGTATTTTCTGGCCTGGAGACTCTTTCTAGGAGAAATGCCTCTCAAATTGAGTGTTCCTTGGAATGCGCCTTTAGGAGATCCTTGGGTTGAGGGTGTGGTGGCTTCATCATGGGTGCCCTAGCCACCCCCAAATTTTAGTGCGCTCAGGGATGATGAGACAGTGCCAGGAGGGGGGCAAGGTCACCTTGTAGAAAGTTGGCACCCTCTCTTTTCATTCCAAACCAGTGACCTTCTTTTGGCAAATGTGCAAGACCCATCCAGGTGCTGGGTGAGGGCGGGGTACAGCGGTTCTGAGTAAGAAAATAATAATGGAAGTGACAGTAGCTGTCATTTATTAAGCATTTCACGTATGTCCAGCCTTAGGCCCGGGGCTCATTTCCTTGATATATATAATATGCCCAGCCGTGCAATTCACATGAATCACTGTATTTGATTCTTATAATGACGATGAAGTCAACACTTTCTTGTCCCTACTTAATAGGTGAGAAAACAGAGGCACAGAGAGGTGACTTTCAGTTTCCTCCTCTGTATAATGTGGATACCAGTTTCCTGAAGGCACCTGGCCAGGAAGTCAAAGAGCCAGGATTGGGTAGAATCCCACAGCCCTTTACTTTAACCCAGAGGTTCTCAACCAAGAGCAATTTTGTCCCCGGTGGGGGGGGGGGGCAGGTGACAATGTCTGGAGACACTTTTGCTTGTCACTAGTTGAGATGAGATTCCTGTTGGCATCTGGTGGGCATTTCACGGATGCTGCTGAACATCCTACCATGCACAGGACAGTCCTCACAACAAGGGATCATGAGCCCCAAATGTCACTAGTGAGGGGGGCTGGGAAACCCCACTTTAGCCAACACATTATACAGGTTTTAGTTCCTTGGGTCTCTAAGTTTAGTGGGGAGATGAGAGAGATGCACACACTAGGTCTTTTTTTAAATTTACATCCAAGTTAGTTAACATAGTGCACTGATGATTTCAAGAATAGAATTTAGTGACTCATCCCCTACATATAACCCCCAGCGCTTACCCCAACAAGTGCCCTCCTTAATGCTCCTTGCCCATTTAGCCCATCCCCCCACCCCAGACCCCTCTGGCAGCCCTCAGTTTGTTCTCTGTATTTAACAGTCTCTTATGTTTTGTCTCCTCCCTGTTTTTATATTCTTTTTGCTTCCCTTTGGTTCATCTGTTTTGTATCTTAAGTTCCACATATGAGTAAAATTACATGATGTTTATCTTTCTCTGACTAATTTTGCTTAGCATAATACACTTTAATTCCATCCATGTTGTTGCAGATGGCAAGATTTCATTCTTTTTGACTGCTGAGTAATACTCCATTGTATGTATATATACCACATCTTCTTTATCTGTTCATCTATCGATGGACATTTAAGCTCTTTCCATATTTTGGCTGTGCATGTGCCCCTTCGAAACAGCACACCTGTATCCTTTGGATAAATACTTAGTAGTGTAACTGTTGGGTTATAGGGTAATTTTATTTTTAATTTTTTGAGGGACTTCCGTACTGTTTTCCAGAGTGGCTGTTCCAGTTTGCATTCCCACCAGCAGTGGAAAACCAGCAAAAGGGGTTCTCTTTCTCCACAGCCTTGCCAACATCTGCTGTTGCCTGAGTTGTTAATGTTCGCCATTCTGATGGGTAAGAGGTGGTAACTCATTGTGGTTTTGATTTGTATTTCCCTGATGATGAGGGATGTTGAGCATTTTTTCATGTGTCTGTTGGCCATCTGATGTCTTCTTTGGAAAAGTGTCTATTCATGTCTTCTGCTCATTTCTTCACTGGATTATTTGGTGGGTTTTATTTTTTTGGGGTGTTGAGTTTGATAAGTTCTTTCTAAATTTTGGATACTAACCCTTTATCCAGTGTGTCATTTGCAAATAGCTTTGCACATTCCATTGGTTGCCTTTTAGTTTTGCTGACTGTTTCCTTTGCTGCAGAAGTTTTTATCTTGACGAGGTCCCAATATTTCATTTTTGCTTTTGTTTTCCCTTGCCTTCAGAGACATATCAAGTAAAATGTCGCTGTAGCCAAGGTCAAAGAGGTTATTGCCTCTTTTTTCCTTTAGGATCTTGATGGCTTCCTGTCTTATGTTTAGATCTTTTATCCATTTTGAGTTTATTTCATGTATGGTGTAAGAAAGTGGTCCAGGTTCATTCTTCTGCATGTTGCTGTCTAGTTTTCCCAGCACCATGTGCTGACGAGACTGTCTTTTTTCTACTGGATATTCTTTCCTATTTGTCAAAGATTAGTTGGCCATATGTTTGTGGGCCCAATTCTGGGTTCTCTCTTCTGTTCCACTGATATGAATGTCTGTTCTTATGCCAGGACCAAGCTTTCTTGATGATTACAGCTTTGTAATACAGCTTGAAGTCTGGGATTGTGATGCCTCTAGCTTTGGTTTTCTTTTTCAGGATTGCTTTGGCTATTCTTGGTCTTTTGTGGTTCCTTAACAATTTTAGCAGTGTTTGTTCTAGCTCTGTGAAGAATGCTGATGTATTTTGATAGGGATTGTATTGAATGTATAGACTGCTTTGGGAAGTATTGACATTAACAGTATTTGTTCTTCTTTTCCATGAGCATGGAATGTTTTTTCCAGTTTTTTGTGTCTTCTTCAATTTCTTTCATAAGCTTTCGATAGTTTTCATTGTATAGATTTTTCACTCATTTGGTTAGGTTTATTCTTAGATATTTTATGGTTTTTGATGCAGTTGTAAATGAGATTGGTTTCTTGATTTCTCTTTCTGCTGATTAATTATTGGTACATAGAAATGCAATCCGTTTCTGTACATTGATTTTATATGCTGCAACTTTGCTGAATTCATGGATCAGTTCCAGCAGTTTTTTGGTAGAGTCTTTTGGGTTTTCCACTTAGAGTACCATGTCATCTGTGAAAAGTGAAAGTTTGACTTCCTCCTTGCCAATTTAGATGCCTTCTCATTCTTTGTGTTGCCTGATTGCTGAGGCTAGGACTTTCAATATTATGTTAAATAACAGTGGTGAGAGTGGCCATGCTTGTGTTCCTGACCTTAGAGGGAAAGTTCTCAGTCCCCGCCCCCCCTTCAGGATGGCGGTGGGTTTTTGGTATGTGGATTTTATGATCTTGAGGTATGATCCTTCTATCTCTACTTTCTTGAGGGTTTTTATCAAGAAATGATGCTGTAATTACCTTGATTCCCAAACCAGACAGAGACCCCACAGAAGGAAATTTCAGGCCAATATCCCTGATGAATATGGATGCAAAAATTCTCAACAAGATATTAGCAAATTGAATTCAACAGTATATTAAAGGAATTATTCACCACGGTCAAGTGGAATTCATTTCTGGGCTTCAGGGCTGGTTCAGTATTTGCAAATCAATCTGTGTGATACATCACACCTATATAAGAAAGGATAAGAACCGTATAATCTTGTCAATAGATATAGAAAGGCATTTGACAAAACAGCATCCTTTCTTAATAAAACCCTCAAGAAAGTTGGGATAGAAGGAACATACCTTAACGTCATGAAAGCCATATATGAAAGGCCCACAGCTAATATCATCCTCAGTGGGGAAAAACTGAGGGCTTTCCCCCTGAGATCAGGAACACGACAGGGATGGCCACTCTCACCACTGTTGTTTAACAAAGTGCTGGAAGCCCTAGCATCAACAATAAGACAACAAAAGGAAATTAAAAGGCCATCAAAATCAGCAAAGAAGGAGTCAAAGTTTCACCTTTCGCAGACGACATGAAACTCTACATGGAAAACCTGAAAGACTGCACCAAAAAACTGCTAGAACTGATTCATGAATTCAGCAAAGTTGCAGGATATAAAATCAATGTACAGCAGTTATATTTCTATATACCAATCATGAAGCAACAGAAAGAGAAATCAAGGAACTGATTCCATTCACAATTGTACCAAGAACCATAAAATACCTAGGAATAAACCTAACCAAAGAGGTAAAAGATCTATATGCAGGAAACTATAGAAAACTTATGAAAAACTGAATAAGGCACAAAGAAATGGAAAAACATTCCATGCTCATGGATTGGAAGAACAAATATTGTTTAAATGTTGATACAACCCAAAACAATCTACATGTGTAATGCAGTTCTAATAAAAATTGCACCAGTATTCTTCTCACAGCTAGAACAAACAATCCTAAAATTTGTATGGAACCACAAAAGACCCTGAATAGCCAAAATAATACTGAAAAAGAAAACCAAAGCTGGAGGCATCACAATCCTGGACTTTAACCAGTACTACAAAGCTGTAAACATCAAGACAGTATGGTACTGGCACAAAAACAGACCCATAGATCAATGGAACAGAATAGAGAACCCAGAATTGGACCCTCAAATGTATGACCAACTAATCTTTGACAAAGCAGGAAAGAGTATCCAATGGGAAAAAGACAGTCCCTTTAGCATATGGTGCTGGGAGAACTGGACAGAAACATGCAGAAGAATGAAACTAAACCACCTTCTTACACCGTACACAAAAATAAAATCAAAATGGAAGAAAGACCTAAATGTGAGAAAGGAAACCATAAAAACCCTGGAGGAGAAAACAGACAACAACTTTTTTGACCTCAGCTGCAGCAGTTCCTTACCCGACACATCTCTAAAGGCAAGGGGAACAAAAGCAAAAGTGAACTATTGGGACTTCATCAAGTTAAAAACATTCTGCAGAGCAAAGGAACAGTCAGCAAAACTAAAAGGCAACCAATGGAATGGGAGAAGACATTTGCTAATGACATACCAGATAAAGGGTTAGTATCCAAAATCGTTAAAGAACTTATCAAACTCAACACCCCATAAAACAAATAATCCAGTGAAGAAATGGGCAGAAGACTTGAATAGACAGTTTTCCAAAGAAGACATCCAGATGGCCAACAGGCACATGAAAAGATGCTCAACATTGCTCATCATCAGGGAAATACAAATCAAAACCATAATTAGATGCCACCTCACACCGGTTAGAGTGGCTAAAATTAACAACTCAGGAAACAACAGATGTTGGCAAGCATGTGGAGAAACAGGAACCCTCTTGCACTGTTGGTGGGAATGCAAACTGGTGCAGCCACTCTAGAAAATAGTGTGGAGGTTCCTCAAAAAATTAAAAATAGAATTACCCTATGACCCAGCAATAGCAGTACAAGGAATTTATCGAAGGGATACAGGAGTGTTCATTCATAGGGGCACACGGACACCAATGTTTATAGCAGTGCTATCGACAGTAGCTAAAGTATGAAAAGAACCCAGATGTCCACCGATGGATAGATGGATAAAGAAGATGTGGTTTATATATGCAATAGAATACTACTTGGCAATGAGAAAGAATGAAATTTTGCCATTTGCAACAACATGGGTGGAACTAGAGGGTATTATGCTAAGTGAAATAAGTCAGAGAAAGATATTATATGTTTTCATTTATATTTGGAATTTGAGAAACTTAACAGATGACCAGGGGGAAGGGAGGGGAAAAAATAGTTTCAAACAGAGAGGAAGGCAAAACATAAGAAGCTCTTTTTTAAATTTTAATTTATTTTTATTTTTAAGTTTATTATTTTTGAGAGAGAGAGAGAGAGAGAGAGAGAGAGAGAGAGAGAGAGAGAGAGACAGAGCATGAGTCGGGGAAGGGCAGAGATAGAGGGAGACACAGAATACAAAAAAGGCTCCAGGCTCCTAGCTGTCAGCACAGAGCCCAGCACAAGGTGTGAGCCCATGAACTGTGAAATCATGACCTAAGCCAAAGTTGAACACTTAACCGACTGAGCCCCCCAGGCGCTTCATGAAACACTTAAATACAGAGAACAAACTGTGCGTTCACAGGGGGGCGGTAAGAGGAGGGAACATGGGTGATGGGCATTGAGGAGGGCACTGGTTGGGATGATCACTGGGTGTTGTATGTAAGCGATCAATCATGGGAATCTACTCCTGAAGCCAAGAGCCCATTGTATACATAGTATATTAGCCAACTTGACGGTACATTATATTAAAAAAAAAAAAAGCACAGAAAAAAAAGGATGCTTTATTTTGTCAAATGCTTTCTCTTGCATCTATTGAGAGGATCATGTAGGTCTTTTCTTTTATTGATGTGATGAATCACACTGATTGATGTGTGGATATTGAACCAGCCCTGCATTCCAGGAATAAATCCCACTTGTTCACAGCAAGTAATGTATTGTTGGA
This sequence comes from Mungos mungo, assembly GCA_004023785.1. Taxonomy (NCBI): domain Eukaryota; kingdom Metazoa; phylum Chordata; class Mammalia; order Carnivora; family Herpestidae; genus Mungos; species Mungos mungo. Next base: position 56,264 of record PISW01002189.1, read on the forward strand.
TCTGGTTGGCTAGTACCTTGTTGAAAATTTTTAGTGATAATCCATGGTCATCAGGGAAATTGGTCTGTAGTTCTTCTTTTTAGTAGGGTCTTTGTCTAGTTTTGGGATCAAGGTAATGCTGGCCTTGTACATGAGTTTGGAAGTTTTTCTTCCATTTCTATTTTTTGGGCCAGCTTCAGAAGAATAGGTGTTAACTTTTTCTTAAATGTTTGGTAGAGTTCCTCTGGAAAGCCATCTGGCCCTGGACTCTTGTTACTGGGAACACACTAATTCTCATGCAAGCCAGAACATTCAGCAGGAGCCATAAAGCGCCTTTATGGCCCACATTCTGGCATTTTTATTTCTTTGTAAACCCTCTACTGCTACAGCCACCTCACTACCAGCCCCACTCAGGGCCGTCTCCCAGCCGAGGGAAGCTACGCCAGCCAGTCCCCAGCTTGACCCATGGCACTTTCCTGGACACCTAAGGAGAAACTCCAGCCTCCTGAGACCCCACAGTTCTTCCCCATCCAGCCCTGACTGCCCCGGCTCCAGCCTTAGCTTCCTGCTCTGTCCCCACCGCCGCACCCAACCCTTGCTCCTAATGCAGTCGCAGCCCATGTTGCAATCCTGTCCTGCTCTCTCTGTCTGGGGCCCTCCTTCCTCTTTTACTTTGCAAACTACTCACCCTTTAAGATGTGGCTCAAAGGTTCCCCTCCTCCTTGATGCCTTCCTGGGTTTTCCTAGAATGAGAGTCACAGGGCTCTTGTGCTTTTAGCTCCTTGGACATAGCTCTCGGGTTCACAGTTACAACTTACTGACTTATAAGTCTCCTGGTCCATCCGTCTGTCTTTCTGTTCCTTGACCTGTGGCTTCTAAGCATGACTACAGAAGTCCTGGAGGGTTCGTTAAAATTAAAAAAAAAAAAAAAGGAGAAGGGGAAGGAGAAATACAACCTTCACTACTGGATTTCAGTACAGACCCAGGGTGAAGCTCAGGAATTTAGGTATTTTTTACATTGCCAGGGGTTCTGAGGGGCCTGGAAGTGTGAAAAACCCTTCACATGTCTGCTGTTTCCTGTGAGTGAGAGCTTGGCTCAGATGTCACCTGTTGAGAGAGGCCTCTCCTGACGACCCCCATGGCCTTGCCCGCCTCCCTCACGTCACTTTATGTTATTTCTGTGCACGGTACTTCCGCCACTTGATGTGTTCCGCGTTTGTTTGGATAAGCACTAGGGAAACAGTACGGTGTGTGGTTACGAGCATAGATTTTATGGTCCTGGGTTCGCATCTTGGTCCTCTTGGCTTTCACGAGCGACATGATTTGGTCAAGTTACTGAACTGTGCCACGTCTCAGTTTCCTGGTCTGTGCCATGGAGAGAACCACACCCGCAGCATAAGGTGGTCGTGAGGATTAAGTCAGCGTGGGGTGTGATCTGCTAAGAAGAGCTCCTCCCCACACAGGGCTTGTTATTTATCCTCTGTTCCTCCCACCAAACTGTAAGCCCCTTGAGGGCAGACACGATGACTGCTTTTGTCACTGCCGTCCGCCCGCCTGGCATACAGTAGGAGCTCAGTCAGGATTTACTGAATGAATGCATAGGTGGTGGTTGGATGGATGGACGGACAGACTTCTCGACTTGACCATGAAGCCTTTGAATGCAGGGGACTGTGACATCCACCTCCTTATGCCGAGCACCTGGTATGGGCCTGGCCCAGAGTAGGCACTCAGGTGATGTTTGTTGAATGACTGTGTGACTCTGTGAGCAAGGATTGAAGTCCATTGGGGATCTGATGGAAGACACAGTGGTTGGGGACGGATCTGAAAGAATTCTTGATGGACATGATGTTTTCAAGAGAGGCCATGCAGAGTCTGTCTAGGCAGGAACAGAGAGGACATTTTAAGCAAAGGTGTAGTTTGAGCAAAAGTTGGAAGGCATGAGGAGGTGGGGTGTAGTGTGAGGCAGGGAATGGGCAGCCTAGTTCTGCTGTAGCCAGGGGACAGGGGCCCTGCGGCTGGGAGCATGGTGGCTCAGTGGCCAGCTCTTGGCTTGGTCGACCCGGACTTTGGGCCCCAGCTGGGGCCCTGGAGGGAAGCGATCGTGTCTCTGAGCCTCAGTGTCCTCACCTTGTAGGCCTGTCGTGCAGATTACATACAGTCTATATAACATGCCCGGCACATTGTAATAATTTCCTCACCGAATGTATATTGAGTAGCTGTTGTGTTGGAGGCAGGTGCTGTCCGTGTTCCGGGGAGGCGGGCACCCCCAATGTAGGGCTCTATAAACCTTTTCCATCGCGACTGCTATTGCTTGAAAAGCCTGGAAGAGGTAGTTTGAGGATTTGTCACTTGGGGCCTTGAATGCCAGGTGAGGGCAAAGCATTGGAACATGGCTTCGTGAACTTTCAGGGCTTTGGTGCGTGGCCTTGCGGTGGCCTGAAGGCTGTGGGCTCGGAGGGTGGGGAGAGCCCGGTGTGAATGTGCCAGCTTGGACATGTCCGGGCCACCGCCTGGCTGCGGGGAGGGCAGGGCTGAGCGAGTCAGCAGTGACCCCCGGGTTTCCAGCGTTGGCCCTGCTCCCCTGCCAGGGCTAGAGAGGTCAGGGTCCTCTCCCTGGGTCGGATGGCAAACCCTTGCCCAGAGCCCCTGAATTTGGATCCTGGCAGGTCACATCAGGGGAAACGCAGTGGACTAGGGGGACAGCTGAGAGAAGAGAAGCGGGAGAAGAAACCATCGTCAGAAACACATTTATTGAGAGCCTGAAGGCAGGAAGGAGTCTTCCAGGACCTCCTGTGTTCGAGCCCCACGCCGGGCCTTGGGTGAAGGGATGGCTTGGACAGGCACGATTGTCGCCCTCACGGAGCGCCCCTGTAGCGGAGGGAGCAGAGAAGCCCGCCCCGGACGTCTCCTGGAATTCGTGATGGACGTGAGTGCGGGACAGAAACCGACATAAAGAACAAGACCCAGCGTGTCTGAAGTTGGGCTCCCGAGACGGGGTCCTCATGTCATGACCTACCGAGGGGTGCTCTCAGGAGACAGGACAGGGAGGGAAGCCAGCAAGGACAGGGAAGGAGCTGCATGGCAACGCGCTTTCGGGAGAAACTAGCTTTGACTGGCTCCCGTGGGAGCTCTGGGGTGCGGACCTCATCGCGCACGCTGTCCTGCCCAGAAGCGGGAGGGCATCCCTTGCCAGCACTTCCGGGTGTGGCGGCCTCCTCTGGCCAAGGCTAGTTCTCTGGAGGAGGGCACAGGTGTGAGCCACGAGGGGCCAGTACCCGCAGGGGCCTGGGGATCGGGATCTGGGGTGCCAGGGGACCCTGTAGTCTCTGCTTCCTCATGGGCAGAGAAGGCCCCCAAGAAGGTGGCGTTGAAGCTGAGACCTGGGGTGGTGGGGGGTGGGGAGGGCTGGCTCAGCACTCCCAGCAGAGGGAACAGCATGCATCAGTCCTGAGGAAGGAAGGAGCGTGTGTGGCTGGAGTTTTTGGAAGCAATCCAAGTGGCGCAAACTGAGGTTAGCAGATTGCCAGGGCCAGGGAAGGGGGAAGCCACGGTGAGGAGTCTGGACTTTATGCTGAGAGCAGCAGGAAGCCTTTGGAGGGGTTTTAGGTGAGCCATTGCCAGAACCTAATTTGTGTTTCAAAATCATCCTGGCTCTTGTGTAGGAAATGGATTAATATGGGGCCACAATGGAAACGCACTATCCTAAATCCCTTATATGCCTTCGTGCAACTCCCACAATGGACCCCCATTTTACAGAGGAGGTAACTGAGCCTCAGGGAGGGTACTAAGCAAGCTGCCCAGAGACACACAGCTAACGGGGATGGGGGGTGGGGGGTGGGGGGTGGGAGGTGGGTAGGGCAGGGATTTGATCCTTGGGGGTGTCCATACCGCCTCCTGCCCTGGGAGCGTACTGTCCTGAGGGTCTGCCTTGCCCTTCACCTTGCCCCAGCCACGTTCACTCAGGGCAGAGTCTCATCAAATGTTTGGTGGAGGAGTGAGGGACAGAGTGAGTCTGGATGGGAAGGGACGGAACAGTCGGCGGGTGCGGGCTCAGAGAACGTGAGAGAAGAGGCAGTTAGAATAAGGTGGTGGTGAGGTGCTGGTCAGCAACATGAAATGTTCCCAGGAGACACGCAGGGCCCTCGAAAAGACGCTGGGGGCGGTGAGTGGGAGGCATTACAGCCCTGGCTCGGGCAGGCCTGGGGCGGCCCAAGGAGGGGGCCAGACTGCAGTGGGTGAAGCTCTCCCGAGTCAGCCTTGGCAGTGGGGCTCTCCTCCCGCAGGGGCGGGCTTGACGGGAGTGCAGGGGCCCACGCCTGCCACACACACGCAGGTGTCTGCAGGGGAGGCTAGAGGCTGGAGGCCAGGGGGCTCGGCCTGATGTAGACTGCAGACCGGCGCGGGCTGGGTTTTCCGCAAGCTTGTGGTGGATGTAGTAACGCGTGAGAGCTAACATCATTGAGGGCCTGCCAGGCGCGTGATGCACAGCGTGCTGACTCTTCTTGATAACTTCAGCCTTTAAAAAAAATTTTTTTTAATGTTTTATTTTTATTTTTGATACAGAGAGAGACAGAGCATGAGAGGGGGAGGGGCAGAGAGAGAAGGGGACACAGAACCGGAAGCAGGCTCCAGGCTCTGAGCTAGCTGTCTGCACAGAGCCTGACGCAGGGCTCGAACCCACGAACATGAGATATGACCTGAGCCGAAGCCGGAGGCTTAACCGACTGAGCCACCCAGGCGCCCCGATAACTTCAGCCTTAAGGGGAGCATATTGCCAGGATTATCCTCATGTCGCACGTGGGGGGACCGAGGCCCAGGTTAAGTCCCTTGTCCACGTGCGTCTATCACAGCATTTAGATGGAACGTGGGACTGGCAGGCTCAGTGCTCACACCCCACCCTCCTTGGTGCTGTTGCCTTCACCAGAACGTTCTTGTTAGAGGGTCAGCACCTTCCTGGGAGGGGCTGACACGTGGGATCTGGAGTCAGGCAGACCTGGGTAACAATCCCTGCCCGGTGACTTTGGGACCTTCCTGCCCCGCAGGGCTCCATTTCTTCATGTGCAAAGTAGGGATGAACCTTTGTGAAGGTTGAGGTGAGCAGCAGCCGTTCACGCAGTGCTAGGTGTTCACCCAGTACCTGCTGTGCGCCAGGGGCTGTGTTCGTTGCTGGGAATATAATCCTGAACTACACTAAGTCCATGATCTCACGGTGCTTGAATCCATTGGAGGAAGATGGATAGCAAATGAGTAAATAAACAAGTAGGTAATTCCAGGTGGTAATATGTATACAAAGAAAAATAACACAGAGTCATGAGCGAGAGAGTATGTTGGCCGAGGGCCTTTGCAAGCTGTTATCTGCGGAGCAAATGGCATGGTCATCCTGATGCTCTGGCTTCTTCCCCAAACATCAGGGGCCAGAAACTTCAGCCCAGAGATGTTGCACTACGGGGAATCCAGTCAAAAGACGGGTATTTGGGAGAAGACTCCCCGCCCTTCCATTGGTTCTGTTATCCTTAGTCTGAAGAAATGGAGGCTCAGAGAGGTTGAGTGATCTTCCTGAAGTCACAGAGCTACCCGCTAATGAGGCCAGGATTTGAACCTGGACCGCTGGCTTCTGGGACCCATCACTTTCACCAGTAGGTCACTGGAGAGAGCAGGCACTTCTGGTTAAAGTGCACACGTCAGCCCGGGAAGAACAATATGCCAGGCTATTCATAACTGTTGCGTGAATTTCAGAGCACAAAGGGCACTGTAGTGATTATTTAGGGGTGCGGAACGTGAATGTCAGAGAGGAGATGTCCCTGTCCAAGGTCATACAGCTAGGCAGCCAGGGAGCCGGGTTAGGAGCCTGCGGACAGATGTCTCTAAAGGGTATGACACTGTCTCCAGCATGAGGCTCATTTCAGGGGGTGCTTGTCAGCTGATGGCCCTGGCGGCATCGGCCACACCGGCTCTACCAGCAGCCCGGTCTTTATGGTCACGGACATTTTTATGCCCTTTATTCAGGCAAAACTCATTCCAGCATTTGAGTAACTTTGCATCTGGGGACACGCTTCACGGAGCCCCGGGTGGCTGAGTCGGCTCTTGCTGGGTGACGGTGACTCACTTTTATTGTCCCGTAGCTTTCAAGCCTGTGCGGCAAATAACCTTGCAGGGGGCTGCAGCTGTGCTGGAAGGTGGCCACTCCTGCCGCGCTGGCTTGTCCCATCTGCGGCAAAGGTGGCCTCCAGTCTTCCCATCCTGGGCCCTCCTCAAGCCTCCTCTACCCACCCCTCTCCTCTGGCGTCTGCAATCTGTCCTCCTGGGAAGGAGACTTGCCACCATTTGGGTTCAGGATGAGTAATTGGTACTTAGGAAGAATATAAAGATGCCAAACATGTCCGCACATGTCTTAGTTACGCCTGTGTTTTTTCAGACCCTGATTTCACGTGGCCCAGAGCGTTCTGACTCGCGTTCTCAAGCACTGCTTTCCATGCTCCTCCCTAGGTTGGATTTGGCTGGGGACAGGAGAGACTCCTGGCTTTGAGGTGCCAGGTGATGAAGCTTAGCAGAGCCATGGGTGGCGATGTGGTGACCCAGGCACTGGTAGGCAGCCTTGATTACAGCCCTCCCCTGGCCGTTTCCTCTCTCGGAGCTATGTTCATTGGGATCTGGTTCCCAGGATGCGGTCGTCACCTGTGGTCACGTATTCACTCAACAAACAACAAATGAACATCCTGCTCACTGCTGGGGCTGCTGTGGTGAGCAGGGCACACAAGGTGCCAGTACCATGGAGCTCATGATGTGGCTGGAAATAATCCTTAAATGATAATACTGGTTATTACTGAATTACACCCAGGCAAGTGCGAAGAAGTGTGGGGGCGCATTAAAAGGGGGCCCTGGCTCCAGTTGGGGGGGTCGTTAGAGAGTGTGTCTCCTTCCCAACTCACCACCTAGCTGTGGATCGTTCTGACCCTGAGACCTTTCCACACGCAGCCAAGGCAAATGGAGGTAAGCCCACAGAGCAAGGGCGGCCATGATGACTTAAGCAGGTGCATTCCTCCCCCGAGGTTACTTGCTGTGAGTCCGCCTGGTAAGTGGGCACGCCTTCCCTGGCCAAGGTCTTGTAATGCCTCTTGGGATGTGCTTGTCCTGAAAGTAGAATGTGAGATGTTATCTCTGTCCCAGTTACAAACTGGTAACTGATGGCACTGGAGTTATCTGTGTTTTCTATCTACCTATCTATCTGTCTGCCATCTGTCTATCATCTATCTATCCATTCACCGACCTATTTTATTTTCTGCCTACTCCCTGCACCTTCCTTCCTTCCTTCCTTCTTTCTTTCTTTTCTTTTCTTTTCTTTCTTTCTTTCTTTCTTTCTTTCTTTCTTTCTTTCTTTCTTTCTTTCTTTCTTTCTTTTTTTCTTTCTTTCTTGTAAAATGAGTCTGAATGCAGACACTGTCCTTAAATGCAGTTGCAAACCCTTCTTGGTCACTTGAAGACCCTGAGGCTCCCAACAGTGTCATCTTCCACGAAGCTGGAGCAGAGCCAAGCCTGTATCTGGGGGCCGCGCCGACTGCTCCTCCTCACATACAGCTATGTCCCCTGGGAACACCCCCCAGGATTTATGCACCTCTGAGGCTTTCCCAACTGCCTTTCACCCCAACCCCAAGCCCCTCTCCGACCCCCAGGGGGTTTATCATTTCCTCTAACTTCCAGCTATAATTCTTCACAAACTGATGTGGGTCTAGAGGATTTCTCCAACTTTTCAGGGAGTTTATGTAACCACATGGTGTTCTCAATAGGAAATTAATTGTTCTTTTAGAATCGCAGAGTCACAGAGCTCAATGGGACCTAGGGAAGAAGCCGGCGTTACATGCAGGTGGGCGATGTTTCTGCCTGGGGTCTCATCCAGGCCTTACCTGAATTCCTTCCAGTCCTTTGGAAACCATCCAGACTCTCTCCCTCCCTCCCCTTCTCCCAGATCTCTCTCCTTGCCTTTCTTCCAACACACAGTTACTTATCAAGCAGGATCCCCGCCTGCCAGCGCTTGCTCTAAGTCCTGGGGTGCAGAGGTTCCCTTGCGTTCACGTTGCTGACGGTCTACTGGGTATCCGCTTGTTTTCTTGATGCTACAATGCTCTTGATTATGAGATGCACCACAAATTGGAGGTGACCTCTGGTGGTAAAAGGAAAAGAGAAAGTGAAGGGAAAAAACAGAGAAAAGAAGACAGTTTTTATTAAGCGTTCATACTTGGGGTAAGAAGTTTCAGGAACATAAAAGTATGGTAAACTTCATTTTTGGAAAGGGGCCCGAAAAATACATGCCTATAGCCACAGCAATGGGACGTACTTAGTAACGGAATTCCAGAAACCCGATAGATGGGGCTTCGTGAAAGTAGGTGTTTTTAGTTCACTAGGGCCACCCTCCCCAAGGATGACAGCAGAGAGATGTTTGCTCCCGTGTGTGTCTGGAGGCTGGAAGTCTTAGGGGAAGGTGTCTGCAGAGCCACGGTCCCTCTGAACCTGCGGTGATCCTTTCCCTACTCTCCCCAGCATTGCTGGTGGCTGGCGATCTTCCGCCTTCCTTGGTTTGCAGCTCTCTCCCTCCAGTCTCTGCTTTGTCACCGCATGGCCTTCTCCCAGTGTGAGCATGTGTCCCAATTTCCCTCTTCCTCTAGGGACACTGGTCCTATGGGCTCAGGGGCCCATCGTACTCCAATCAGACTGAATATTAACTGCGTCTTTAACGACCCTACCTGCTAATAAGGTCACAGTCAGAAGGTACTAGGGGGTTAGGGCTTCAATATACTTCTTTTGGGGAACACAAGTCAGTCCCTGTGACGGTAGGTACCTATTGTACTCTGTTCTCATTTCTGTGTGTGGTGGTGCCTCTCTGCTGCTTTCTGAATCTCCTCCCACACTGCTGCTCCTTCACATCTCTCCTTGCATGAATGTAATACAGACCCGAAATATCTTTGTATTTGCTATTTTGTAAAATGCAGTTTTATTTTAAACTAAGAAGCCCATTGTACTATTTTTCTGTGGCTGCTGTAACAAAGTGGCACAGATTTGAGTGGCTTAAGACGACACAAATTTATGACGTTACCGTTCTGGTCACAAGTCCGAAGGGATCCTTATGCGGGCTAAAGTCAAGGGGTCGGCCAGGTCGTGTTCCTTCTGCAGGAAGGGGAAGAATCTGTCTCCTGGTCTTTCCCAGCTTCTGGAGACTTCCTGCCGGCATCCCCCTGGCTCCTGGCCCCTTGTCCACCTTCATGGCCCATCACTCCACCTTCTGCTTCTTCCATCTTCTCTTCCCACCTTCCTCTTCTGTGGACCCTTGTATTATCCTGGGGCCCCCTGGAAAATCCAGGATAATCTCAACCATCTCAAGATCATTACTTAACCACCTCTGCTACACCCCTTTGCCATTGAAGGTATTGTATATATATACGTTCTGGGGACGAGGATGTGAACATCTTGGGAGAAGGACGTTATTCTGCGTCATGGGGGGGGGGGCCACACCCATGGTGAGTGGCTTTTACACATGCTCCAAAGATCTCTCTCCAGAGAGGGTGTCCCCTCATACAAAAGTTGGCACTAGGATAGGAATCAATACCAAACTAGGGGTTGGGATACCTACCTGTAACTGCTGAAGGGGACTGTCGATTTGGAACCCAAAATCAGGTCAGTAAGGTCAAATAACAGAACAGTGTATTCAAAGTAGGAAGGTCCTCAGATGTCTGGGCCGTCTGGTCACCGTGGATCCCATATCCAACTGAATCCTGTCAGTTCTTCCTCTAAAGGTTCTCCAGTTTTCCCATTTCCTTCCAGCCCCACGGCTGCCGACCTACCTAAGCCACTTTCGCGCCTCCAGCGACCTCCTAACTGGTCTGTGCAGCCACCCAGAAACCCGGGGGATCTTTCTTAAATGCAAACTGGTCACGTTAGCCTCCTGCTGGCAGTCTCCAGCAAGGCCTCTGTGCTTCAAGGGCAATGTTCAAAGACGTCAGCATGGTCCCTACAGTCCTTTGTGGTCCGGCTGCTAACCTGTCTTCTCTGCTGCCACTGGTCCTACCACCGGATTCTTCAGCTGGCCCCTGGCCCAAGCCCCTCTCTCCTCACCAACATTTGTTCTCTCAGAGACTATCAGGCTCAGTCTGTCCCCATCCAGACGCCCCCCCCCCCCGCCTCCCCCAGATCACCAGAGACGTTCTCTGTATTGCAGCACAGACCCACCGTCGCTGTTATTACTTGTGTAAATCTGTCCGCTCTGCCAGACTTTAAGTTTCATGGGAGCAAGTTTTGTCATCAGTGCCTAGGGCTGTGCCTGACACATTGTAGACCCTCAACACATAGTCACTGAATTCAAGACAGATGAGTTCTGATTTCAGCTGACTGGGACTTAGAGCAAGTTTTATTCAACCTCTAGGCACTTGAGCTGCCTCTTCTAGAAAAGTGGGCGGGTAGAAGTATCTCTAACACTCATCACAGGCATTTCTAGTTTTCTCTCTTCCCCTTATCATCTGTCTATCTGTCTATCAATCTATCTGTCTGTCTCATCTGTCATCTATCTATGGATCCATCCATCTGTCTCTAGCCAACTTATCTATCTACCTACCATTTATCTGTCTCTGTCCTTTCATCCATCCATCCATCCATCCATTGTTGAGAAACACAGATAAATGGACTGTTTGAGAGGCAGCTTTAGAAGGAAAGAGTTCAGAAGCCAAAGAGGCCTGGCTTTGAATCGTGATTCTGCCATTTTATTCTGTGTGACCTTGGACCAGAAACTTAACCTGTCTGAGCCTCACTTTACTCATCTGTAAAAATGGGGACACCAGTAGTAGCCACAGAGTTAAGCGGAACCGTGTATGTAAAGCATGGAGCCAGGACAGAGTAGCTGTGGTAAAAACGGCAGCAATCAGTATCACTGTTATTAACAACATTTGACAGGAGAGCGTCCACGGCAAATCCGTCTCCTCTGTCAGAGACCTGTCGTTGGGCCGAGCGCTGTGGCTGACTTCCTGTCGCCCCAAACCCCATCTCTCCATCAGGTCCCTATTCCTCAGCACTCGTTCTGCTCCGGAAACTTGGCAGGGAGTGCGTGCAGTTATTTTCAGAGGAATGAGTGGGTAAAATCGGCAGCATTTCCCCCGGAGTGTCTGTGCCCGGGGAGCATGAGTTTCTGGCGCATCTGCTTTGTGTACTAAAGCCTTGTCCTCCCCCAACACCACCCCCTGCCTCAGAGGCTGAGCAAGGGTGGGGGGGCCCAGGCTACTTCCTGCGCTTTCATTCCCTGCCGGGGGTGGGTTTGCTGACCAGCCTGCAGCACTGGGGGGTGAGAGACCGGCGTCTGGATGAGCAGAGGAAAGAGGGCAGCGCTGGAGGGTCAGAGGCTTTGGAGGGACGTGACGGCAGAGTTCAGGGGGTTCTTCCTCCACCTGCAGCCCTGCCTGACAGGATGGTAAATGATAGTGACGATGACAGCAGCTAATGGGATGGTGGCATCCACTCCCACTGTCTCAGCTCAGAATACCCACTTGGGATCACTTTAACCCACCAGGTGTATGTGTGTGTATGTGTGCGTGTCTGTCTGTTTTTCTCACTGTCCTTTAAGGTGTCTGGGTGTCCAGAGGTTGCTTTGGTCTCATGGCTGTCAAGGGTTGGGGAGGTGTGCACTCTTGCGCTCTCTACACGTGGCAGGAATGAAGACCTTGACCCTGGGCCGATGCCTCCTTAGCCCTAGAGGATCCTGAAGAGGGCGGGCAGCAGGAGACAGAGGGTCCCACTCAGCCGGCATTTCTGGGGAATTGGCACCACTCAGAACCACTCTCTGTTCAGGGCCCCTGGCGCCAGGACCCTCCCCCACCCCTCTGGCCTCTCCTTCCTGCCCTTTCACGATCGAACTGTCTTGCTGCCTTCTTGTCTCTCACGGTAGCCTTTGTGGTCGAGCAAGATAATCCTCTCTGCTGTTAACAATGGAGCTCACGTAATATTGGCTATAAAACGTTCGTTCCTCTTTCTTTCAGGGCACGGAGGGCTCAGTCTTCACAAAACTTAAGTTATCTGATTTCCACTTCCTGTACTTGAGAGCCGCGTTCTTGTGATGAAACAAACGGGTTGAATCACCGCGTTAGCCTTGATTCGATTCGTTTATTTTGCAGGAGAGACGTCCAAGGCTCAGAGAGGGAACTAACTTGTGTAAGTCTGGCGTGTGGTTAGTAAAGAGCCGGATCAGCTGTGAATGTTGGCGCTGCGATCACCTCTGTGCTTTCCTACCTCCTTCATGGGCTTGGGCAAGTCAGCCTCTCTGAGCCCCGCTGTTCCATGGAGATAACACTTGTCCCGCAGGGAGGTAGAGTAGCACTAGTTGCGCTGATAGTGATGACGCCGACGGCGGACACTGACATGTGGCCTCCCATTTGCCCCCTTGTAAGCGTCTTTCACGTGTTAACACACAGTCCTCTGGTGGGTGCGCCGATCACAGGGTTAAAGTTGGTGAACACGCGCAAAGCAGGTGTAACCGCGCCGAGACTCAGTGGGCTACAGATGGCGGGTCTCCTCCTGGCTGCTTGACGGACGTGCAGTGAGGCTGGCCTTAGGTCTGCGAGGCCTCATGGAAACACTGCCATAATCCACCCGGGCTCCCGTATTTTGGAAGCTTTTCTAGCCTCTTCTCTCCAGTTTGGCTGTTGCATCGCCTTGGCACCTTCCAGAAGGTAGGCATTCCTAGACCGCAGAGAAGTCATTCTTCTCTTCACAGAATTCCGCTCTCCCCCTTGGCCACCACTTCCCTCCCCGCCTTGGGGATCAGAGGCTCTGAGGGCAGCACGGATCTGGGGCCGAAGCTCGCTGCTTCCCACATGGAAGGACCCTAGTGCTTCCCAGGGGCGGAGCCAGGAAGAGCTGACCGCCCCCTGGGAGAGAGGGAGCAGCCCAAGGAGTCCAGCCCCCCTGGGCTCCCACGGCCCCCCGCCCCCCACACGTGAGCAAGCCGCCTCTCTCCCTCCGCACTGCCGCCCCGCCACCTCCCCAGGCATGGGCCCCTTCTCCAGGGGACAAATCTGGCGCCGGGGAGGCAGCAGCCCACTGGTCTCTGAGCGCCAGCTGGCGCACTGGGACCAGCTACAAAACCCAGTTCTTGTTTCCTCGGGATTGGGTGGGAGGGAGTGCAGGCCTCCGAGGCGATGGGCACGGTAATACTGGTGTTGACAAGGACGACAGCGACAGAAGCGGCCACCATGTCATGAGTGTCAGACTCTTCCTCCCGCACTTTACATTCACATTTAATCCCTGAAGCGGCCCTGTGAGGTGGGCATCCTCCCCCCATTTTACAGATGGGAAAATAGAAACTTAGAAGGCTTAACAGATGGTGTGCCCAAGATCACGAGGCCCACGTGAGGACTGAGACCCGGGCCTAAGTGATGACAGCCCGGGGCTCTTACCGTTAAACAGCAGGGGATTCACAGGTGCCCCCTAAAGTGTGGCGGATGCCAAGATCACGTCTGGGCTCCGTCGGGCCACCTGGGTCTGAAGCACGTCTCCCCCACTTTCTGCTGCGTGGCCGTGGGCAGATTGCATGACGGGGCCTCGGCTCCCTCCCTGGAGGGTGGGCACAGTGAACGTGAGAACCTTGCCTCCCTCCTAATTGCGTCATGAGGGTCACACGAGACGGCGCCTCTGATGCTCCGAGTTTGGGGCCTACCCGGGTTTCTCAGCCTGGCCACCACTGACATTTGGAGCCGGACCCTTCTCCACGGTGGGCGTGCTGTCCTGTGTGCTCGGGCCACTAGGTGCCAGGGGCACCGCCACTCCCAGTCGTGACAGCCCATGGTGTCTCTAGTCGCTGACACCTGTCTACTGTGGGGGGAAGAGACTGCCCTCGCTTGAGGATCCCTGGCACCCAGCCGTGCCCGTTATGTGGTGGGCATTCGGGGACGACTGTCCTGGTGGGGCCCCCGGCTGCCTCAGAGCGCGTCTCCCGGGCAGGCCCTTTGGGGAATTCCTTTTTTTTTTTAAATAGTTTATTATCAAATTGGTTTCCATATAACACCCAGCGCTTCTCCCCACAGGTGCCCCCCACCATGACCACAACCCTCCTCCCTCCCTCCCCCTCCCCCTTCAGTCCATGGTTCGTTTTCAATATTCAGTAGTCTCCCATGATCTGTGTCCCTCACTCTCCCCAGCTCTCTTTCCCCCTTCCCCTTCCCATGGTCCCCTGGCCAGGTCTCTCCTGTTAGACCTATGAGTGCAAACATATGGTATCTGTCCTTCTCCGCCTGACTTATTTCGCTTAGCATGACACCCTCGAGGTCCCCCCACTTTGCTACAAATGTCCAGATTTCATTCTTTCTCCTTGCCATGTAGTACTCCATTGTGTATATGTACCACATCTTCTTGATCCACTCATCAGGTGATGGACATCTAGGCTCTTTCCATGATTTCCTTAACCTCTTTTGCTGCCAGGAGGGCAGCCTGTTGGGGCCAGCTGCTCCCTGGATAGGTGGCTTCAAGGGAAAACCATTCCAAAGAGCTGTGCTTTCTCCTTGGCAATAATAAGCAGTTATTGTTCCCAATTCCTTTGGGGGGATTATTTTTATTTTACTTAATTTTTTAAACTTTTAATATTAATGCCAGTGTAGTTAACATACAGTGTCATATTAGAATCAGGTGTACGATATAGTAATTCAACATTTCCTTACATCACCCTGTGCTCACCATAACCAGGGTCCTCCCCAAGCCCGATCGCCTCTTCCCCCAGCCCCGCCCCTCCGATAACCATCAGTTTGTTCTCATTAGTTGAGAGTCTGTTACTTGGTGTGTGTTTCTCTCTCATTTCCACCTGCCCCTCACTCTGGGCTTGTTTGATTTGCTTCTTAAATTCCACTTATGAGTGAAATGCCACATATGGTATTTGTCTTTCTCTGACTTATTTTACTTAACATTATACCCTGTAGCTCCGTCCATGTCAGTTGCAGTTGGCAAGATTTCATTCTTTTTTATGGCCAAGTAATATTCCTTTGTGTGTGTGTGTGTGTGTGTGTGTGTGCGTGTGCGTGCGTGTGTGTGCGTGTGCGTGTGTGTGTAATATACCACATCTTCTTTACCCATTCATCAGTCTATGACAATTGGGCTGCTTCCATATTTTGGCTATTGTGAATAATATGATATTTACAGTATCCCATTGTAGATACTACATTGTGAGCTAATACACTATCAATGGGTTATATCTCATTGTAGTTTTTATTTGCATTTTGTTATCCCTGATAAGGGGTGAGGAGCATCTTTCCTTTTTTTTCCTTTTTTAAAGTTTATTTTTATTTGTTTTGAGAGAGATGGAGAGTGAATGGGGGAGGGGTAGAGAAAGAGGGAAACAGAATCCCAAGTAGGCTCCATGCTGTCAGCACAAAGCCTGATGTGGGACTTGGACCCAAACCATGAGATCATGCCCTGAACCGAAATCGAGGGTTGGCTGCTTAACTGTGCCACCGAGGCGACCCTGATGAGCATCTGTTCATATGTCTATTGGCCCTCTGTATGTCTTCTTTGGAGAACTATCTGTTCACGTCTTCTGCCCATTTTTTACTTGGATTATGTGTCTTTTGGGTGTTGAGTTTTACAATTTCTTTACATATTTTGAATACTGTCCCTTTATCAGATGTGTCATTTGCAAATACCTTTTCCCAGTCAGTGGGCTACCTTTTTGTTTTGTTGGTTGTTTCCTTCGCTGTGCAGAAGCTTTTATTTTCATGGACTCCCAATAGTTTACTTTGGTTTTTGTTTCCCTTGCCTCAGGAGACATATCTAGAAAGAAGTTGCCTTGGCTGATGTCAAAGAAGTTACTTCCTGTGTTCTCTTCCAGAATTTTTATGGTTTCAGGTCTCACATTTTGGTTTTTAATCCATTTTGAATTTATTTTTGGGTAGGGTGTGAGAAAGTGGTCCAGGTTCCTTCTTCTGCATGTCGCTGTCCAGTTTTCCCAGCACCATTTGTTGAAGAGACTGTCTTTTTCCCATTGCTTATTTTTTTCTGCTTTGTCAAAGATTAATTGACCGAATCGTTGTCAGTTCATTTCTGGGTTTTCTATTCTGTTCCACTGATCTCCGTGTCTGTGTTTGAGCCAGTACCAAACTGTCTTGATGACTACAGCTTTGTAGTGTAGCTTGAAGTCTGGAATCATGATGCCTCCAGCTTTGCTTTGCTTTTTCAGGATCGCTTTTGGCTATTCGGGGTCTTTTGTGGTTCCATACAAATTTTTTGGATTGTTTGTTCTAGCTCTGTGAAAAATACTGGCGATATTTTGATGGGGATTGCATTAAGTGTGTAGTTTGCTTTGGGAAGTGTGGACATTTTAACAATATTTGTTCTTCCAATCCGTGAGCATGAAATGTTTTTCTGTTTTGTTGTGTCGTCTTCAATTTCTTTCGTCAGTGCTCTATAGTTTTCATTGCAAAGGTTTTCACCTCTTTGGTTGGGTTTATTCCCAGATATCTAATGGTTTTGGGTGCAATTATAAATAGGATTGTTTTCCTAATTTTTCTTTCTGCTCCTTCATTATTGGTATAGAGAAATGCAATGGATTTCTATACACTGATTTCATATCCTGCAACTTTACTGAATTCATTTGTCAGTTCTAGCAGATTTTTGGTGGAGTCTTTAGGGTTTTCTATATATAGTACCATGTCATCTGCAGATAGCGAAAGTTTTACTTCTTCCTTACTCATTTAGATTCCTTTTTATTTCTTTTTGTTGTCTGATGGCTGTGGCTAGGCCTTCCAGTACTGTGTTGAATAAAAGTTGTGAAAGTGGACATCCGTGTCTTGTTCCTGATCTTTGGAGGAAAACTCTCAGCTTTTCTCGGGCGGGGGGATTATTTAAAAGTGTCTGGTTCTTCAGTAGCACAGTAATAACCCATTGGGACTTTCTTTAAAGTAATTTGGGTCTCCTCTATCATTTTACTAATTCAAATAGGAATAACTGAGCACCTTTTCTAAATCAGACTCTTGCCATATAAAGAGAAATAACTAACAGTTAATGATTAAAGTGTGTGCCTAACACTGTTCCAGATTTCCTTCTGGTGTCGTCCCAAGTCATCCCCAAAGCACCCCTCTTGTTATCCCCATTTTACAGATGAAGAGAATGAGACACAGATAAGCTAAAGCAGAGTGTTTATGATGACACAGCCAGGAAGTGGTAGGACAGCAGTTCATACTCAGATGGGTCGGGCTCCTGGCCATTTTAATAATCCAAGTTGGACGGATAATAATAATCTGAACGTCCTGTATTGAGGGAGCTCACATCCTAGAAAGGAAGCCAGACATTGGAGCAGAGGGCCAATGATAAAGGTAAACCCAAGATGCTCTGGGTACCTGCGGGTGGAGAGGAGCATTGGAGCCAGTGTGGTCAGGAAAAGCATCCCCACAATGCAGGCTGGAACTCAGGCTTAAAAGACCAGGTGGTGAGTGGACAAACGCATTCTAGCTGCAGGGACAGCATGAGCGTGAGGCAAGGAATGTGGGGGGATGGGAACCTCGAGGTGGCCGAGGGCCAGGGGCGGCCTAGTGGAGGAACCAGAATGTCAGAGAAACCCGTTACTTCCTGAAAAACATCCAGATGAACTGGGTTGGCAGACACTGGTTAAATTAAAAGGACAGCAGGTACGTGTCACTTAAATTAAAAGAACAGAAGAAGCCAACGCCGTTAGAAATGTTGATCGAAAACTTAGCACAGACACAATTGTGCTGAGTGCCAGGGGACCAGGCACAAGTAAGCTAAGTCACTGGACCGGGGTTGCTGGCTTGCACAACTCCAGGGGGCGCCACCCCCGTTGTGATCTACGCCTACGGTGCCATCTGGAGCGGCGCTGTCCATCAGCACTTTCTGCAGACACAGAGCCGTTCCGTGTCTGTACTGTCTGCGCAGGCAGCCACCAGCCCTAGGTGGCCATTGAGCCTTTCAAATGTGTCTTGTGTGACGGAGAAACTGCGTTTTAAATTGTATTTAATTTTAATGAAGTTTCATCTAATTTCAGTTAACTAGCATTGAAATCCCAGCAGCAGCCACTATCTGGATGCACAGCCCTGGAGTCCTGCAGGGTCCAGCCTGCGTGTCTGAAAGCTGTGGTTTTGACTTCTGTGTGTCTTGGGCCCACCACCTGTCTCTCAGAACACCGCTATTTTTCTTTGTGTCACCCGGGATGCTCAAGTGACACATGCAATGGAACAAATTAACAGGCATCTCAAAGATAATTAACCGTGTGAATGATGTAAAAAAGGCAAAACCAACCAACCCGCAAACCAAACAACAAACAAACTCAAACTACCAGACACTGAGAAACTTGGCGTTGCTTGATATCAGTGGGACAGACAAGTATGGCTGGGTGGCTTCGGCGGAGGTGGAGGTGGTAGAATTAGGACAATCTGTCTCTGACCACACGGGATGGCCCTCCAACGCCACGCAGAAGCAACTGTCAAGTAGAGTTGTGACCACGTGCGCTTGGGATTGATAGCCCCAGTTTTTCATACTCTTCGCCATGTGCCTTTGCGGCTCCTCCCATTAAAGAGGAAGGATTGCCCCTTGAATTTGGGTCTGGTCATGTGATTCACTTTAGCCAGTGGAATGGCAACATGCCTGATAACCATGGAAGAGTGAAAAAGTACTTGCAGGAAAGGACTTGCGTGCTCCGGTCGCCGTTGCCGTAGGAAAAACTTGCAGGGGCCTGGCCTGCTGGTCCTGGGGGGAGGACTAGAAACACGTGGCACAGAACCACTGTGGCTCCCCTACTCAGCCTCCATCATCCAGACTCAGCTGGCCCAGAAGCACATGCGTGAGCTCAGCGTCAGTTAGCCAACCCCAGTCAACCCAGACACGTGAATTTAACCAACGCCATTTGTCATAAGTCACTGAGATTTTGTGGTTATTATGGGACAGAAGTTAATTGATGCATTCCTGTTAATTATTGCATTTGAAATGCCCTTATTGTCCTGTACTTAAGGGTCTATATTACCATCTCCTCTACCCTTTGACACTCTGGTTTCTCTTGATAGCATTTACAAGTTACGTATTTCTTTTTAAGAACTATACATACTCATTTCATACATACTCATATGGTATGAGAAAGAAAAAAATCTAAGTTATGTGTAATAGCAACCCTCAGAGAGAATCACCATAACATTTTGTTGTACATCCTCTCAGATGCCTACAGAGATAGATCCACGCCTGTATATGCAAATGCAAACACATGCATATGCACACACGTACCCACCCCATACGTGGGATCATATTACACAGAGATCTGTGTTCTGCATTATTTTATTTAGCTTAATGCTATATATAATCTGCATTTCCCCACGTCCTTAAATATTCTCCAGGAACATGATTCTTAGCAGCTGCACATTAATATTCTATGGTATGGTTGTATCATATTTTATTTAGCCATTCCCTACTTTTGGACATTTCAATTTTTTGCGATTTTTCAGCATTACAAATGATACTGCAACGTTCATCTCGGTACATAAATCTCAGTGTGCTCCCATGATCGTACCCTGAGGCGATGTTCCTAGAAGTGGTGAAAAGGCCTGGACAGTTTTAATAAGATTTTGCCAAATTGCCCCCACCCCGAAAGGGCAATTTATAACCCCACCAGCAGATTAGGACAGGGGCTGGTATTTGTAATGGATTACAAGGGCACCCTGGAGAAATTTCAGAGCAGGCACACGGGGACGGGGATCTCTTTGAGTTGGGGCTCACACGGGACCATCAACCTGGAATCATTTGGAACTAAATGAAAAATGGCGTTGAGGGGATCCCAACACTCTTGACCTGCCCGATCACCTCTGGCTGGGCTTGGGTAGTGTTGTTTAGAAAAGATGGATGCATGTGATTTTTTTCAAATGCAGGGGGTGTGCCTGGAAGGTGTCTTCTTTGACAGACAGTACCTGCCTTTAGGGGACAGCCTCATCGCCTGAGGGCAAACCCCAGGTCCAACACTCTACAACTTGGAGGCTTTGCCAACCCACTTCTTCTCTCAAAGCCCAGGTTTTCTCATCAGT
Organism: Mungos mungo; assembly: GCA_004023785.1. Taxonomy (NCBI): domain Eukaryota; kingdom Metazoa; phylum Chordata; class Mammalia; order Carnivora; family Herpestidae; genus Mungos; species Mungos mungo. Next base: position 76,276 of record PISW01002189.1, read on the forward strand.
ATAACGAGGGCAAGACTGTGTCTTAAACTGACGGATCATCTAGCAAAGACCTTGACACTTAGAAGGTACTCTAGAAATTTTGTCCTTTGGTTTCTAAAGAGGAATCATGCTTTCAGGGAAAGGTGGGAAATGATTACAAATTCAGAGTCATCCCCAAACTTCTTCTCTGACCCTGGTGTATCAGTTGTTTTCACAGGTTTGCGACAAAATGAAAAATAATAGTGGTTATTAATAGAGATGCATAGATCTCTCAAGAGTTATCCTTTATTATGAGGATAATGTGCTTTTTTATTTTTTTAGCTTAAAATCCTTTCTTTTTTTAATGTTCATTTTTGAGATAGAGAGAGAGAGAGAATATGTGTGTGTGTGTGAGCAGGGGAGGGGCAGAGAGAGAGGGAGACACAGAATCCGAAGCAGGCTCCAGGCTCTGAGCTAGCTGTCAGCACAGAGCCTGATGGGGGGCTTGAACTTACAAACTGCGAGATCATGACCTGAGCCGAGTCAGATGCCCAACTGACTGAACCATCCAGATGCCCCTTAAAATACTTTCTTAAGTGAAATGTGGAATTTTGCTCTATTAATCATGGCTAAGTAAGTGCTGATTGAACTGATTTCCCGTAGATAACAATTATCCATCCTGGCAGTGGGGGGGGAACATCTGTGTGTGTGTGTGTGTGTGTGTGTAATACCCCGCTGCCTGCAGGAAACTCTGATATGAAGCCTACATTCTTTCTGGCCTGAAGAGAGAGAGCACAGAGTCCTGGACTGCTGCTGTCACAGGACAGGAGCCAGAGTGGGGAGCCTCAAATCTGTGGGTAAATCCTCACCAAATCTCTGGCAGCCTCGTGAAGCATTTTTGCCTGTGGCAAACCCGAAGCAGCCCAGATACAGCTAAGAGACTGCTGCCTGCCCAGTAGAATTTGCTGCTCAAGTCCAATGAAGTTCACTGCCTCCTAACACAAATTAAAAAATCAACACTCTTTGGAGGAAATAGAACAGAAGCCAGTCTCTGCAGTCTAACATTCAAAATATCTAGCATATAATCCAAAATTACTCGAAATGCAAAGAAATAGGAAAATGTGACTCATTCTCAAAAGAAAAGACGATCCATGGAGGCTGAGCCCAAGATGACCCACATGTGGGAATTAGCAGACGAGGATTTTTAAAGTGTCACTGTGCTCAGTGATGTAAAGGAAAATCTGCTCATGATAAATGAAAAGATAAGAAATCTCTGCCAAAAATATAAATGATAGGAAAGAAGCAAATGGGAGATTCGAGATCTAAAACGTGTAATATCTGAAATAAAATATCCACAGCAAGGAGTTAACAGCAGAATAAAGATGACAGAGAAAGGAGTCAGTGAATTTGAAAATAGATCAATGGTATTTTTGAAGTATTAGTTGATGTACTTTGTCTCCATTTTCCTTTTTCTCTCCATGCTTCTTCCACCCCAAGCCAAACAGATGGCTGGGCTATTTCCTAGGGGGAAGAATAGCATGGTATAAAAAATATATGGGGCAGTATAAAGAGGAAAGTCTGAAGTGCCTGACTTTAGTGTTCAGACATCTCAGCCATTGGGAGAACGGAAAGGATGCAGAAGTCCCAGGTGGTTGGCATGGAGTTTAAGGAGAGTGGGGCTTCTCCCTGGATTGGGTGGCAGGGGTGGGGAGAAGGGGGATCAGTGGAAACAATGGTGTGTTCTGCAGAAGGACTAAGGTTAGGAGATCTCCAGACAGTCTTGTGCTGTCAATCAAATGCCCCAGTGCAGAAGTGACATGTCATTCTGTGCACGACTCATTGTGTAGAACTAGTCACGTGGGCAAAGGCACAGGAAGGAGGATCCCACCCCGAACCTGGAAGATGGAAACCAGAAAACACCAGTGAAACAGTGCTGAGGACCACAGCAGGTACCTTTGGGACCCAGATCTTCTCTGACTGGGAGTTTTACAGATGTTTCTCGCAGGATCTTCTGTCCCCAAACTCCCAACCAGTCATCTCTCCCAACACAGTCTGCCTACTTTTCAGAAAACATCATCAAAGAGGAAAACAAGCTGATCTAAAAGGACACAGGTGGACCCACATTGGCTTGGGTTTTGTTTGGATGTCTTCTTCCAAGGTGTTGCCTCATGTCATGGGTCCAGACCCATGGTAACCTATAATTTACTAGAGCGGCCAGCTGTTAACTCTTTGTGTATCTTCCCTTTGGTAGTGGCAAAGAGTCTTCTCTGGTCTCAGAAGAACTTGGATGAGCAAACCCACTCTTTCCTTCATCACTCAAAGTTGCAGATGCAGCCAGTAATTGTAGGGATCTGTCTGGCCAGCCGGGAAAACAGAGGTGATGGGAATTTTCCGTCCTGACCTCATCTCTTCCTTCTTCTCTTACCCCATCTCGTGTCTTCTCTCTGTGTGCACGTTACTCTCTTGGCATACTCCACAATGTGTGACTTCCCAAATGTACCAAAGCTTACTCGCTTTGCATATGCTCTTAACTCTACTGGGAATCTCCCTTTCCTCTGTCTTCCCTGTGGGCTCCCAACGATTTATTTGCTAACAAAGATTTACGGAACACCTGCTGTGTGCTAGGCGGCACCGTGGGAGCGGAGGATACCACAGTGAAGAAGATACAGGTCCTGCCCTCACGGAGCTTATAGTCTAGTGGGGAGAGCCAGGCATTAAACAGAGGATCCCTGGAGAGTAGGAGAATGATGAAGAGAAGACAGGATGCCTGGAGAGAGGATGGTAGGGAGACCTAATCTGGATGGGGGCGTGTCAGGGAATCAACGTGTAGCTGAGCAGGTGGCATTCCAGCTGAAAGCTGGAGTGTGATCAGAAATGAGCCAGGTGAAGAGTGGCGAGGAGCTTCCCAGGAGAGGGAACAGCATCTGCGAAAGGCCCGAATCACAAGGAGCTTTGTGCTTTTGAGGAACAATCTGAACATTTTCAACAAAGTCAAGGCTGGCATGCCAAGGCTCAGCTCCGATACCCTCTCTTCTGGGGAACCTTCTCTGGTCCTTCTGTTCCCTCACAGCACTTGGTGCATCCTTCCTTTATGCACTCTAGGTCAACATCACTTGTTTGCACCATCCAAATACCACGTGCCCCCCGCTCCATCCCTCAGAAACCATCTTGTCACTCAACAAGTGTTCCGTGAGCATCTACTCTGGGTCAGGCCCTGTAGACACATTGGTAAATAAGGTAAGGCCCCTGCCCTTCATGAGACTTGTGTTCTGGGGGCAGAGAGATAATAAACAACACATGGGCCAATAGTGCAAGTTCAAATGATGGCGAGTGTTCTGAAGAAATGGATATAGAATTAGGTGGTATAGATTGAGGGGGGAGGTGCCCAAGTGCAGAGTGGAGAGGAAGGACTTTCGTGAGGAGGTGATAGTTGATCTGAGAACTGAATGATGAGAAACACTCTCCTGTGGGAAAATTGAGAGTTGAGAGAGTGGTCCAGGCAGAACAAACAGCCAGTGCAAAGGCCCTGGGGTGGTAGCAAGATGGGTCTTTTCAAGGAACAGAAAGAAGGACCTTACAGAGTCCGGAAGGCCAGGATAAGAACTCTGGATTTTGTTGTAAATGCAACAGGGAGCCATTGGAGGGTTTGAAACAGACCTGGACTTCGTAAATGTAGATGTCAACACTCATTGCATTTCAGCAGCCTGGGGGGCCAAGAATGTGCGGAGCCAAGAATGTGGGAGGGGGAGGCATAGAAACAGGAGTCCACATAGGAACCTGCTGCAGGCTTCCTCATGGGCGCTGGTGTCAGTTTGCAAACTTGCCGCAAAGGTCCCTGACACCATGGCCTGGGATGGTCCAAAGCCCTCCCCGTGGCTTCTCAGGGTCCTGGCTCGTGGTGACCTCTTCTGTCTCCAGCCTGTGCATCTGCACGCTGGCACAACAGCTTGCGGAGGGTGAGAACATCGCGCCGCATCACGCTGCCCCGGCTTTTCCTCCATTCCGGGCACTGTCCTTCATTTCCGGCCCCGGGGAACAAACAGGTCCTTCTTGCCGTCTCTCACAGAGCTGGTCCAGCCTCTTCTCTTGAGGTCTTGGGCCAGCAGGCAGCACTCATGCCCATAGGGAATCCATTTGGCCCCCGGTGAGTTTATGAAGACATCCTTCCAAATCCAGCAGTTCCCCCCAAAAGAATCCTGGTGAATAGAGCCTTCTGCAGCTTGGGGCCTGCCCGCCTCCACCGCGGGCCGGAGAGCTGCCTGAGGGCCGGGCTGTGTGTGGACGTTTGTGTCCTTGTCACGTGCCCCCAGAATCGGATCCTGGGATGCGGATTCCCGAGCCCCTGCACGTGGGTCATTAGGAAGTGCTCCCGGGAGAGGTCGCTGGCCAAGGTGTGGGGAGACAGGACAGCGGGGAGGGGACACAGCCAAAAAGGGTGAGATCTCGGGCCAAGTTCAGTCTGATCCCATGGGGAGCTCTGGAGCATAAGTGACATTTTAGAGTCTGTCCCACCTTGAGCCAAGGAGCAGCTGGGCTTGTACACGCCTGCCCACGTGAGTTATCGGGGATGTCAGTTCACAGGCACGTGTGCGGCCGAGCCGCGGGTGACAGGGGTCCCGGAGCTCAGAGGCGGCCCTCTGAAGACGGTGGCAGGAGTGAGCTGGGCACACAGAAGCTGGGAGAGAATGGAGAACACCGACAGTGTCCACTACGCCGTCTAGCTCAGTCCGCAGAACAACGGACGCCAGCTGGGTGCCCAGCAGTGTTTGTTGAATGACCAAGTGCATCACTGGCCAAGAGTCCAGACTGGTGTGGATTACCGTGGGTGCAACGGGACGAGAAAGGCAGAAAGCTCTCAGTGAAGAAGGGCCCTTGATTCTTCGTGGATGGGATGTGTACGGGCAGGGCTTGGAGCCCTGGTGACAGCGGCAGGTGGGGTGCGCGATGCATCATGACAGTTGGCCGCACCCTGTTCTCTGACACTGTCTCCATAACAGTTGTCGTGTTTGTATAGCATTTTGACATTTATGAATGATATTTCCATCTAATTCTCTCATGCGGCTCTTAAAACATGCCCATGAGAGTGATTATTCCCATTTCAGAGATGAGAAAACTGAGGCCCAGAGAAGTTAACTCACCAAGAGGAGTGACAGGGCTGGACTTGAACTTATCAATAAAAGTGGTTGATAATGATCAAGTAGGTTAAGGATGCTTAAGGTGCTTATTTGATGGGAGCATCTGGGTGGCTCAGTTGGTTCAGCGTTCAGCTCTTGATTTTGGCTGAGGTCATGATCTCACAGTTCATGTGTTTGAGCCCTGCATCGGGTTCTCTCTGGCATTGTGGAGCCTGCTTGGGATTTTCTCTCTCTCTCCATCTCTCTTTGCCTCTCCCCTGCTCTCTCTGTCTCTCTCTCAAAATAAATAAACAAACTCTTACCCCTGCAGCTCGGCCACACACGTGCCTGTTTCTCTTTCCTTTTTGGTTAATATCTGCAATTTGTCCTTAATATTTATTGAAAGATGCTTATTTGAGGAAGTTGTTCTTTGCTTCGGAGGTAGCATGGTGTAAGATACAGGTTGCAAAATGGCGGCCCACGTGATGATTCTCAGATGCGTTCTGGCCAGCTCCGGGCTGTGGTCAGAATGTTAGTGTCCTCCTCCGTTCCCTTTCAGTTCATCCGTTGAAATCCTAACCTCCAAAGTGATGGCATTCTGGGAGGGGAGGCTTTGAGACGCCTTTAAGTCACGAAGGTGAAGCCCTCACGAATGGGATCCGCCCTCCAGAGAGCTCCCTTGCCCTTGCATTTCCCTTGGATTCCTGTGGACAGTGCCGGCCCACTGTCTCCCACGTCCGGCCAGCCTCTTGCATTTCTGCTGTCTGCCAGACTTTGTAGACACAGCAATTTCCAGGCCCTGACAAAAGAGAAGGAGGTGAGGAGACCAGCGTTCAAGTCCTGGTTCTCCCTAACACTTGCCCTGTGACCTTGGGAAATTGCCTTTCCTCTCTGTGCCTCCTCTCTTCATTTTATGATGGGGACTTTGGACTTAATTCCAACTTTCTACATCTGAAACTCCCTCTCCCACACACCTCTGAATTTACCCTTGGTGGGATGCTGCCTGCCGGCGCTGCTCTGAGCGTTTCCCACTGGCGGCCCCTCCTCCTGCCCTGATTTGCAGCTCTCTGGCTGCTGCTGCCGCTTCGGGGAGCCCTGTCTCCATCGGGGGCCCCCTCCTCATTCCGCAGGGGGGTTGCATTCTGGATCGTTCCACTTGGCTTGTCGTTTATAAAATGAGAGGTCGACCATGTTTCTCTTTCCTTTTTGGTTAATATCTGCAATTTGTCCTCAGTTAATTCATATATATTAGCTATTAGTTTGCTCACCTTCCACAATTATTTTCATGCACCCTTGGGCTCATAAGCCATTGTTCCAAGTGGTGTGTTGTCTATTTTAGGAACTTAATTTGTTTGTAATGTGCGCATCAGCCGCATGATTTGTTTCTTGCTTGTAATTAACTTTTAGGCTGATGCCATTCCCCCGCCAAAAACAAAACTCAAGGTAAAGTCGGTAAGATTAATCATGCTGGCTGCATCCAAATCTTCCGATATCTTCCTCGGACTCAGCAAGTTTGGGGGAAATGATATTTTTTTCCTTCCACTTCCATCTGTTACCCTGCCGATCTTGGAGCCAATCCACCCATTAGTGGGCTTGAGTGTCGGGGTTGGAATCTGACGCTTTTGAGTTTCCGTACCAAGACAAGCAGGCTCTTCCTCCAAACCCTCTTACCCAGCACCTCGAACTCATCTCTTCCTTCCTGAGAGGGTTCCCGGACCCACGAATCGTGGAGTGGTTTTATACTACCTCCCAGCTTCCCCAGTCCCTATGCCAGTTTCCAGGGCCTTCTGCAAGGATATAAATTGGCAATGTCTTGGATTCATAATCTGCATTGGTGAGGGCAGCGATTGGGTTGGACATAACTAACTTTATCAGTCTTCCCGTTGAAGGACACCCTGTCTGTGGGTCAGGGGTGAAATCCAGACTCCAGGCAACTTCCCTCTGTGGCTCAGCAGATTTGGAATTTGGGTTGTACTAGACTAGTGCCTCTTGCACCTGAATGTACATCCAAGTCCCTGGGAGGTCTTGCTGAAATAAAGTGCAGATTCTGACCTGGTAGATCTAGGATGGCCCCAAGAATCTGCATTTTAACAAGCTCCCAGAAGAGGCCGACGCTTCTAGGCCACGGGCCATGTGAGGACCCGAAGGACAGCAGTCTTGTTCCTCACCGGCGCCCAAAAGCTGTCAACTCTCTGTGTCCCGAATGAGTGAATGAATGAGCTACCCTCGGGAATATAGATTATTCTCGGTCGGATCGATCTTGCGAGTGAGAGGCCTTCCTTCTTACCCCCACACTTCAGGAAAAAAAAGTAGTAGTTTTATATATTTCCCAATTTAGGAAGGGCTAAATGTCATACGCTGATTTATCTCCTCCATATATATGGTATTTCTGTGTGTGCACACATATGTTTGGCTTTTGGAAATGAATTTATAGTAACAGAACTGCTCTCCACCATGCGTCTCTTTCTAAATATAGCCGCCTGCCTTCATCCGAAAGGGCCCGCTTCCAGAGAGCCCTGCAAACTGAGAAATCCTTGTTCCTGTTTTAAAAATTTCTTCGGAGAGCTGCCTGGTTCTCCCTCTTGAAGCACACTGGCTTTTCCCAACCTTCTTCCAGGTCTCTGATGACTTCAATGCAGGAGCTTCAATTAAGCGCTTTCTGTAATCCTTCCCTTGAACTTCCTGGAGGTTCTGGTATTTTCCAGCGACTACGGATGGGTCGTTAATTTTTCAAGAGGCTGAGATTGTAAATCCACTTATACACAGAGACTGTTTTTTTGGAACCGGAAGTCAGGACACGGGACCGATGAGGGTGCTCAGTTAGAGAGCGCGAGAGGCAGAGTGCTCAAAATGGGACGCGTTGCCTACTGCGTCTGATTTTAGGCTTGGGATTCCATATTCGTTTTCTCTAGGAGGGCCTCCAAATTGCTTCGGCTTCCGGGTCCACTTGAACCTCTTCTTCCAAGACAGGCTGTGGGTTCTCCTGGATCTCCCCACCAACCTTTCTGAAATATCATGGACCCCTGGGGTTTCCTGGCTCAGCCCCACCGTGGGAGGTGGGAAAGGCCGACAGTAGCAACAGAGATGCTCAGAGGCTGTCATGTGTACAAGGCCTCGTGGCTAAGAAGTGACGGGGACCCTCCCCAGACTCCGGCAGTCTGACTCAGAGCCCGAACTATTATGCCCCGCGGTCATGCTTCTCAAACTTGGTGTGCCGAGGGCTCTCATGGGGACCTTGTTAAAATGCAGAGTCGGATCGGACGGGTCTGAGCCTGTTGGAAGGGGGATGCTTGTGCTGTTGACTGTGACCTGCGCTCTGAGAACCGTTGATCTAGTGGGTCTTACTGCCCCCCCCCGCCCCCACCGACTGCACATTTGAAAGCTTTAAAACACCTGCCACATTGGCCCTACCCCCGAGGTCCTAATTTAACTGAACTGGTTTGGGGTGCCACATCCTGGGTGTCATCCTTGTAAAAGCTCCCCGGGTGAATCTAGTGTGTAGCAGGGCTGAGAATCATTATTCTAGTGCCTTTTTTTTTTTTTTTGAGGCTTCGTCTGTTCCAGGATTCTCTTGAGACCCCCGTCCATCTGCTCTTCTACAGAACGGTTCGGCACCCACCTCCGGGATAGAGACCAGGCTGGGCAGACCCAGGGTCTTCTCCACACCCTGTGTTGCCCTGGGCTGCTGGGCTGGACCAGAGACGCTGTGGGTAGCATGGCAGTGGGGAGCGGGTAGGTGTTAGGCTAAATCTGACATGTGTAGCACAAGGAGACGAACAGAGGTCCCCCCGGGGGGCCAGGAGACACTTCCAAGCTGCTCTTGGCTGAAACACTCAACGACTGAGCTCAAAATAGCTTCCACTTTGCTGAGGAGGCTACTGGGGATTCCCCTCCTGCCAGAAAGGGGGGCAGTGGGGGGTCTGGAATCCCAGGGCAGTTGGTACCACTAGACTACGGTGTGCCAGCAAGATCTGGAAAACTGACTGCCTAGGAGGCGGCTGTGGAGGGCAGGCTCAGTGCACATCGGCCCCACCGCGGATCCATGGTGGTGAAGGTCATCCGGTCCAGCTGTTTTCGGTGAGTTAGGACTTCACCAGAGATGCTTGGAAGGGGTGGGGGGGTGGTGCGTATTTGTTTCCGGTTGCTGCTATAATAATGTAACACTAGCTCTGACTGGCTTACAGAAAAGCACGGAGTAATCTCACGGTTCTGAGGGTCAGAATTCTGGTGTGGGTCTCACTTGGCTAAAATCAAGGTGCTGTCTTCTGGAAGCCAGGAACAGGAACCGTGTGCTCATGCTGTCTACCTCCCAGGGGCTGCCTGCACGCCTTGGCTCATGGCCCCTTCCATCTTCAAAGTTCTCATGTTTCCTCTCTCTGACCTCTTCCCGTTTTAAGGACCTCCTCTGATTCCTTGGGTCCACCCAAATCAGCCAGAATGATCTTCCTATTTTAGAGTAGGCTGATTAACAACATTTAATTTCATGTGAAAAGATGTCAGTTCCCCCTTTGCTGCAACATAATCAGGTTCTAGGGATTAGGACATGTTTGGGGGACCGTGATTCTGCCTCCTACAGGGAGGGGAGGGGAGATGGAGTTTGGGGCCCCTGTTTCCAATCCCTTCAACTAGACCAGTTCTGTTAAATACATTTGCATGTAAAATGTCCTTTGAAGCGACTATTCCAAGGCTAACAAAGTTTTTCAGCCGGCGGTCTAGGCCCTCAGGGCTCCAAAGCCGTATGGACATCACCTGCTAGAAGTCCAGAATCTCAGCTCTACCCCAAAACTTGCCGTTCCAGAACCTGCATTTTAGCACGGACCTAGGACAATCTGGACACAGCCTGAGGTCTGAGAAAGCCCTGGGGTTGTTCCTGCAACCACGCTGGTCCTGGAAATCACCTAGGGTGTTGTAAAAGCTCACTGGTGCCGGGGCGCCTGGGTGGCTCAGTCGGTTAGGCGTCCGATTCTTGGTTTTGGCTCAGGTCATGATCTCACGGTCTGTGGGTTCGAGCCCCGCATCGGGCTCTGTGCGGGCAGCGCAGAGCCTGCTTGGGGTTCTGTCTCTTTCCCTCTCTCACGGCGCCTCCCCCGCTCGTGCTGTCTCTGCCTCTCAAAGAGTAAATAAATAAGAAACAAACCACAGTGATGCCGCCACCCCACCTGATTCAGGGGTTTGGAGTGCGGCCTCTGGGCATCGGGATTGTTCCCTCTGCCGGATGGTTGGAACTCGCAGCACGGTTTGGGACTGGCGGGTCTGGTCCAGTTTCCTCCTCATGCAGAACCGGACATTTCCTATGGAGCAAAAGTGACTCGCGCAGGGTCACCCAGAGGGGTGCTGGCCATCCCAGGAGCCGAGCAAGACACGTGACTTTCTGGACGGAGGATTCCCGCCCCGACCCAGGGAAGCAGGAGCTCCAAGATCAGTGACAATTTGGGGAGGCGGAGCCCTTTGTTCCCCCTGCCTCTCTCCTTCTTTAGTTTGAATTGTTTTTCATATCAAGCGTGTGGTAGGTTTTATATGCAAAAGGCACTAGAGACTGGTGAAGAGACAAGTAATAAAGGAAATAATGGTGACCATTTTTGGAAACCCCGCCATGTGCCAGTAACTGCGCACGCATCTTTTCAGTCAGTCCGCACTGGGTCTTGGCAAGGTGCGCGATGGTAATTGCCCCATTCTGCGCATTTTGGGAAGGCTCTCCGGAGCTCTGTGGTTCAGGCCTGGAGCCGAGCCCACAGCTCAAAACTTGAATGGCCCAGGCCCAGCTCTTGGCTCGGCCCCTGCTATGAGGTGGGAGGTGTGGGTGTGCGGCAGCCCCCAGGGATCTTGTCCCGATGTCCTGTTTCTACCGGCCCCCCTGTCAAAGCCGCGACCGTCCGCGTAGAACCAGAAACAAGTCGCTGTGCAGCCCCTGGCCATCTTCTTTCTTCCTTTTCTTTTCTCCTCTGGGCTGCGCGGACGCGTTGAGACACCACCTGCCTTTGCCTCGATGAATCTGGCTCCCGAGCAGCCTCGTGGCGCAGCCGTCCGTCACAGAGGAAAGCACTGGGAATCTTAATTATGAGGATGAAGTTTTTGAGGTTCAAACCGTCCGCAGCACGCTTACCTGCCTTGTCGGGTCAGTTGTGGGGACAGTCACACTAATAATAAGAAATCGCTGATGTGCCCCGAGGTTTACTCCTTGCCCGGCACCGTTCCTTACCTGTTTGAACTCATCCAGATCTTACAACTCTGGGGGGCAGCGCAGCAATAGCCCCGTTTCACAGGTGAGAAAACCAAGGCTGAGAGATGAGATGGGCTGATGCCTGGAAAGGGCCCAGCCCGTGGCCACGGGCACGTGTGGGGTCACAGGTCTCCTCTCGCGCTCTCTCCCCTGCGCTGTCCCCTCAGATCCCAGGGCCACGTCAGAGGACACCCCTGTAAAGCCCCCTCGGCCGAGGGTCCTGACCTGGGGAGGTCTTACCCCCTCTGCTTCACCTCAGTTTCCCCTCCTAGGCTCTGCCTTTCTCTCCGAGGTGCTGGGAGGATTCTGTAAATAGTTCCCTCGAGGTGCTGGAAGCACTGGGTGGAGAAACTCACTATAAATATCCGGCATTTATAATTAGTCTTCCTGGCGGCACAGTTCTGCGTGTGGGGGAGGCAAACACCTGCAGGGGCAGAAAGTCAGAATGCAGGGCCCCGGGCGCTCTGGAGAGCTGGCTTCTCGGTGCCACCTGGGCTGCAGAGAACCTGTGGGGGGCGAAGCCCCTCAGAGAGGAACACAGTGGCACAGGCCCCCTGGTCTTGCTGGAGACTCGGACAAGAGCAGTGGGGACGGGGTCGGGCTCCTAACTCCATTGCTCTTTGTCTGTGAGGCGTTCTGCAAATCAGCTCACGCCTCCGGGCCTCAGTTTCCACATCTGTAAGATGGGGATAATATTCCTGTTGTGACGAGCTAAAGGGAATGTACCTAAAGGTCCCAATACCGGTGCCTAGAGGAGACGCCTAATACATGTGAGTCTTCCTGTCTCCTTTGTGTGTGTAGCTGGGCACATGTCCCTGCTTTGCGGATCACATGGGCCTCTGCTGCTTAAAGGCTTTCCGAGACTCCCCACTGGTGGCAGAGGTCCCTTGTGCCTGCATCTCACCCCTGTGGTCCTCCTCTGAGCTGAGACTCACTCTTGCGCACAGCTGTTCACCTCAAGAGCGCGTCCAGCATCTTCTGCCTTCTGCCCCCGGCCTGCTCAGATGCTGCTCGAACCAGCTCAAGCTGTGCGAAAGTGCAGAGTAAACAGCCCAAGAGGCCCTCATGAACCCGCAGGGAAAGGGAGCCGGTGGACAAGTGCACTACCCTCCCTCCTTCAGGAGGAAATTTCTGGGAGGCTCCTCGCTCGCTTCTCAGAGGTCCCAACAGCATTTTGAGCTTCTCTTATCCTCAGTGGTGAATGTGGATGGCTTTCCCTCCCAAATCTCTCCACAGCTTCCTTCTTACTTCTTGAAGTCATCTCCCAAATAAACCACCTGCACCCAACCCTTGTCTCAGGCTCCGCTTGTGGGCAACCCAATTCACGATATCATCAGGCCTGGAATAAGATCCAAAGTTCTGACTGTGGCTGCAGTGCCAGGCATGATGGGCTTTCATCATTCAAGTCTCACCCCGACCACCCTCCCCAGCACCTGCTGCCTTTCAGCCACACTGCCCACACCCCCATCTTCTTTTAATTTAACAAGTATTCCCTCCACAGAGCCTTTGCACATGATGTCCCCTCCCCTTGGAACGCCCTTCCCTCACTCTTCGTCTGTGTCAGTCCCTTAAAGAGTATCACTTCCCTTGGCCTCTGATCTCCCACAGGCTCCAACCCCCTTTATTCTCTCTTATGACAGACAGCCTGTGTCCTTTCCCTTGTATGGATTTGCACTTGTATATTTATTGGAATGTTTGTTAAATATCTGTCTCCCCCACTAGGCTGCAAACCCCACGTGAATAGGGATGCCTCTCTTTCATCCCATGGACTGTAGCGTCTGGCACGGTTCTAGACACATAGGAGTAGTTAATAGTCACTGAGGGAAGATGGGATTTGAGTTGGTTGAGTCCCATTCCGTGCCAAGCTTCTCCTACTCTGCCAGGCTATGGGGCGTTGGCAGAGGGCTTTTCTGGGGGTCAGTGGGCGAGGATGACAAGGAATTAGTCTTTGTCCTCACCTCCATGGCTCTCACTTTGCTGGAATCAAAGGATCAGCGGTGACTGAAAGAGACACAGCAGTCTGGACTCGGGCTCCAGGGGGACATATCTGAATGCTTTCCCAGGACCAGACTCCTTGCATACTTGGCACAGTTCCTGTCTGAAGCGAGGCCGGGGGTAACTTCTGGGGGCCCCGGAAGGCTGGCGTTCAGCGTTGGCCTCTGTAAGAATAGGGGCAACTTGCAGCTGGTCTGTGTAACTCTGTGCTGATCTCCGGGACACTGGAACCCCAGACTTGGCCAAGAAGGGATGGGATTATCCATCAGTGATTTATACTCTGCTGTCTGAAGTTCAAAACTGCCCGGAGGTGTCCCGTCCCGTACTAACTTGCTACATAGTTTATTGTAAAAACATGGCTGGTCTGCAGCTGGTTTCAGTTATTATACTGCGTAACTCAGCCCAGTTTGGGGAGATAAAATGAACAAATGTCTCACCGAAACCTATGCCTTGGGCCCCTGAGGCTGAGGTCCTCCATCCCTATCTAGGTGATGATGGTCCAGGGACCAAGCCCGTCCTGGGTGAATGAGAGGGGCAGCTGCTCATGGACGCATCTTCCGGAAGTCGCTCTGAGCTGCCTAACTCTGTGGTTCAGCGTGCTTAGCCTGTAACAAAACCTTTCGTGGCTCTTACTGGGCTTTGAGAGTCGTTTATCGTGATCCGACCCAGCATCATTGCTGCAGCCTCTCTTCTGTGCTGCGGGTTGGCTCCTGGAAATTTCCTCTCTCGACACCGAAATTGTGGAATCCTGGCATGTCTGACCAGGGAGGGCCCTCAGGACTCACAGCCTGGCCCTGTTCCTTATGGAGGAGAAGGTGACGCTGTGAGGGCCCAACCTGCGTCTGAGGGAGGAGGAAACGGAGCCCTGGGGACCCACGTGCATCCGAGGGAGAAGGTGGAGCTGTGGGCACCCAACCCAAAGATGTTTGTTGTGTATAATCACCAAGCTAGATATACTCAGTGGAAAGAACTGTTACCTGTAACCCCATTAGCCGGAGACGACGATGGCTAAGGTTTTAATACATTGCTTTTTAGTCTTTTCACCCCCCCACCACATATATATATTTCAACAGAATTAACATACTGAATAAACAATTTTATTTTTTTAATAGTTTATTACCCAGTTGGTTTCCATATAACACCCAGTGCTCTTCTCCACAAGTGCCCCTCTCCATGCCCATCACTCCTCTTCCCCCCTTCCCCCTCAGCCCTCAGTTTGTTCTCAGCATTCAAGAGTCTCTCATGATTTGCCTCCCTCCCTCTCCCCAACTCTTCCCCCCGCTCCCTTTCCCATGGTCCCCTGTTAGGTTTCTCCTGTTAGACCTATGAGTGGAAACATAAGATATCTGTCCTTCTCTGCCTGACTTATTTCACTTAGCATGACACCCTCGAGGTCCATCCACTTTGCTACAAATGGCCAGATTTCATTCTTCCTCATTGCCATGTAGTACTCCGTTGTGTATATAAACCACATCTTCTTGATCCATTCATCAGGTGATGGACATTTAGGCTCTTTCCATGATTTGGCTATTGTTGACAGTGCTGCTATGAACATTGGGGTCCGTGTGCCCCTATGCATCAGCACTTCCGTACCCCTTGGGTAGGTCCCCAGCAGTGCTATTGCTGGGTCATAGGGCAGTTCTACTGTTAATTTTTTTAGGAACCTCCACACTGTTTTCCAGAGTGGCTGCACCAGTTTACATTCCCACCAACATGAATAAACCATTTTATATCCTACTCTTTACCTCACTTTTACATGATGAGCCTTAAGTGATCTTATGAAAGACTCAGCCTCTGCATCTGTAACATGGGAGTAACAGCAATGGTAATAATGACAGTAATACCAGAACCTACACAATAGGGTTATGGTGGGGATTAAATGAGGTAATGCACGTAAAAGCTGTTAGCCCAGTGTGTGGCATATATTAAGTGCTCAGGAAAAACTATCATAATAAAATAATTCAAAATCATAAGTGGCTGCAGCTTAGTCTACTGAATTAATGTCATTTTACATGTAACTGTTCCTTTATTGAACCCACAGGTCACCGTTAAGAATCAGGTAATCAAGCTAACTGCCAACTCTGTTTTTTCCGTAGAGCACCACACAACTTTCTAGGAAAGCGAAGTGTCAGTGTGGAGGCCACCAGAACTCCTGTGTTTGTTGATGATGATGATCACAACAGCAGTACGGTACGGGGTGTCGTGAGCCCCTAGACGTTATGGTGGTGAGTCGGTCCTGTCGGCCAGCATCAGAGCCACATGGGGAGCGAGCTCACAAATGCACTGTGACCATTGGATGTGATGGGGTGGGTCATGCAGATGTCTGCGCAGATGTCTGATGGAGCTGGGGAACGCAAGGTCAAGTCAGCCTGGGGGAGAGGTCAACAGAGGTGTCCGGGAGCAGGGACAGAGGTGATGTCACTAGAGGTTGACTCCTAGTTCAAGCTGCTCTGAAAGCAGAGCTCGAGACAAGGATGTGGGTGCAGGTATTTTATTTGGGAGAGGACCCCAGGAGGCAGGGTGTGTCTGGCCGGGAGGGAGCTGGCAAAAAGTGTATTATCAATCCCTGGGTGACTGGGCCTTTGTTGGTCTGGGACCCAGAATACACTTTTTTTTTTTATACAAATGTATTTTAGTTTAAAAAAATTTTTTTAATGTTTTATTTATTTTTGATATAGAGAGAGACAGAGCATGAGAGGGGGAGGGGCAGAGAGAGGAGGAGACACAGAACCAGAAACAGGCTCCAGGCTCTGAGCTAGCTGTCAGCACAGAGCCTGACGCGGGGCTTGAACCCAGGACCGTGAGATCTGACCTGAGCCAAAGTCGGAGGCTTAACCGACTGAGCCACCCAGGCGCCCCCCATAATGCACTTAAGTACTGTCCCTCCAGAGCACGGGAGCCTGGGCACGGCCAGATGATGATTGATGGTTGCGCCAGGACGTAACTCCTCGGAGAGTCCCGCCGGCCCTGTGAGTCGGGGCCCAACAGAGTGAGCTGCTGTCCTTCTGGACAAAGTCCTGAGACAGAAAAGTGGAGGGACATGGAAGCCTGAGGAGGGATGGTGGCAGGCGCAGCTGGGCCAGAGCTGGTGGGGAGGCTGGGGCGGAGCAAGGATCCACTGCAGAGGGAGGAGGAGCCGCTGTGAGGTGCCCCTGGGCTGGAGAGCCTGCCTCTCCCCTGCAGCCAGGAAGGTATCCCTGTGTCTCCCGTGACTCTCTGCATTTTCTTCTCGTTCCCCTTCACGCCAGCCTAAAAGGAGATGCAGAGCAGCTGGTCATGGCCAGACAAAAATGCTAGAAAAGCTGCGGATCCTTGGCAGCCTGACCCCTCCAGGGTCATTTCAGGCTAGAGCAGTGCTCAGAGGACCCCTCTCTTTTTCCTTGCTGCTTCTTATTCTGCTTACACATGCTGTGAGCACAGAACGTGGCCACGTTCTTTGCTCCACCGGAAGGCTTGAGGCTAACGCCCCCTGTCATGGGGGCCACAGCTGACATGAATTGAGTGTAAACCAGGCTCTGTGCCGGGTACCCACTTTGTCTCAAGTCTACCAACCAGCCCTCTGCTAGATTCTGTTAGCATTGCATTCCCCGTGCGAGGCAGCTGAGACTCGGAGAGGTAGTCAGAGTCAGGCACGAGGCTAAGCAGGTCTTCAAGCCATAACCACCGTCACCTGCTCCCCTGCCTTCGAGCAGGTGCACCTTCGCCTCTTTATAACGCGCGGTGTGCGCAGACGCTCAAGGAGGCTTCCTGGCGTCTCATTAGAAGCACGTTCCTTGTGGGCTGACCTGCCCGGTCTTGCGTAGGAAAACCTCTTCGCAAAAGAGTTAGCAAAAATGATAATTCGCAAAAACGGGTGAGGAAACACGGCCGTTAGAGTGACATGTGCCTGTCACTCCTGTGCCTGCCCAGTCTCCACGGGACAGAAGAGGGAAGTCCCAGGGCCACGCAGGTGGCAAGCGTGGGCACTGGTTTGGAGCTCGGCCTGTCTGATGGCAAAGCCCGCGAGGGTCCTACTCGCATGCCCAGAGGGCCTTCCGCAGCGAGGCCGCCAAGTCCAGAAGCGAAGGTGAGTTCGCTGAACGGTGAAGTGCATGTCCTCCTCAGGTGTGCTGCCGGACCTTCCGGCCTCCCTGTGTGGCCTGGGGGGGGGGACGACCGGCACCGGCCAGGTCGCAGGCCACTCTGGGGGTGGAAGTGCTGATGGCAGTACAGGAGCCGGGCTGCGCACCAGGGTCCGGGCGGCTTCCAGCGGGTGTGCGGGCGCAGCGCCCGAGTTTCTTGTGCAACCACAAACGCGCCAGAGATTTGGCTCCAAGGACCTCTGAGATGATCCCGCTCCTCTGCCATTTTCAAGGCGGGTAGTGGAGGCTGGGGTCGCAGAAGTGCAGGGTGTTAAGACTCGGCGCTTTTCTGGGGCGCAGCAGGGCCCCATGCACCGAGCCCCGGCTCTCTGCGCATGCGTGCCGCGATGCCTGTACCCTACCCGGTACCCACGGAGGAAGCTCGGGGACTCGTGGTGACCTGTGGCTTCCCTCCCCCACCCCAGGCTGCAGCCCTCTCTGGCTGGTTCCTCCCCCTTTCTGACTAAGAGCACCCCGGAGGCCCCCCCTTCTGCCAACCCTCAGCCGCCCCCGCTCCTTTGGAGGCCCCAGGGCCGTGCGCGGTGGCTCCATGGAGAAGCAGGGCCGTGGGCGGGGCGAACCAGATAATTATAATCTTGGAAGGTTTGAATCTCAGGCTGAGAAGCAGGGCGGCAGTTCTTCCTGCCGAGTTTGGGAGCTGGGTCTGAGTCAGAAACCGTCTCCCACAGCCCAGCCTCCTAGAGAGGCTGGTCCCACCTTGCCCTTCCCGCTTGGAGCCTGAGTTTGATCCCATGCATTTATTTATGTGCGCATGCCTTCATTTGTGCTGATTCTGTGTTTCTGCGTGCCGCGTGCTGTATGGAGCCGGGGGGGGGGGGGGCAGTGGGCATGGGGCATGGTGGGGGGAGGGTCTCTGTCACTCAGACTCCGTAGGTCGGGGCCTTGACTCCACCATTTATTAGCAGTACAAGTTTTCATGCGTTGTTAAATCTCTCCGTGCCCTTCTTGGCTCATCTGAGAAATGGGCATTATACGTGTCTCTCTTGCAAGGATTAAGGGAGAGGAAACATCTAAACCACTAAACAGTGTCTGAAGCATATTAAAAGCATGCAAAATGTTGTTGCTGATAGTATTGTTTTTAAAGTTGTATTAAAGGGTTGGTTACTATCCAGTCCCCGCCCAGGAAGCACTCACAGACTAGAATAGAGATGGTGAGAGGCTTCGTCTCCTCTGTCCCCTCTGATGGGTAGAGGGTGCTTGGGGTATCGTATTAAAAAAGACTCCGAAGATCAGTTCAGACTCATCAAGAAAAACATGATTGATTAGCATTGTCTGGCGGGTTTTAGATAAGGTGAGGGATGGCCTAGAAGGCAGAGTCAGCTCTCTTGGTTACTGAGTCCTGGAGAGGAAAAGAGAAGGGAGTGGCAGGGCTGGGAAGAAATTGAGAGGAGTGTATGCGCAGACCTTATCAGGTACTTGAAGCGAACTTTGGAGGAGTCAGGGCTGCCAAAGAGCTGTTCCTATGTGGATATTTCTGAACATCCACAAGAGATGGGAATCCTTCCTCCTGTAGTGTGCAGACCTTTTTGTCAGAATGCACAGGCTTGAATCTTGGCTCCGGTTCCCCCAGGCTGCATGCGCGGCCTTAGGCAAGCGTCAGCCCTATGCTAGGTCTCAGCTTCCCCATCTGGAAAATTGGGAAAATGAAAGACCCACCTCTTCCCACCCATGCTGGATTTTGGTGAGGATTAAATGAAATAATACATGTTAAGAATTTAGAACAGTGCCGGATGCATAATAAACACTCAAAACCTGGTGGTCAGCCGTTAATGTTTTGTCTGTCTTAAAGAACTAGGAGGCGGGGGTGGGGTGGGGTGGGGAGCTTTTCTTTTGTAAGCCTTTATCAGTCAAAGACTTCCCCTCAGTATGAATGCTGGAAACAGTCGAGGATTAGGTGGCACAAATTGTTCAAAAATAGATGATCAGTAGGAAAAAGCTTAGTGCTTCAAACAATTGAGTAGCTCAAATAAATTGTGCTAGGTTACACAACATTATATAAAAATGCAATTCCACTTTTATGAGAAAGCATTAATTCATATATGACCAGGAAAAGATTTGGAGGTCTGAACCCCATGGAGTTAAACAGCGATCATCCCCGAGTAGGCAGATTGTGGGCGTATCCATTAGAGTTCTTAATAGAAGCCGGCTTGGGCTGATTAAGCAGAAAAGGAGCCTGTAAAAAGCCTGTTGGGGAGCCCCCGTCCTGTGGTGAACGTCTCCACTCTTAGGAGCATGATCTCGACTTGTCTGGTGGCTTGCCCAGAGCCCGGTGCATGCTGGGAACTCAACTATGCAAACAGCCCGATTCCTGAGTATAATCGAGTCAGCTCTGCACCGGAGGGAGGGCTACGCTTGCCAGTCTCATGGCTAAGTGTGCAGTGGAATGCACACAGATAGCCTTCCGTTCAGGTCTGAGTCCCGTCTTCCAACCCGTGGAGTCTCCTCTGGGCCCCTGCTCCCCAGTGGGCAGGCTCTTGCGGCTGAGTTCCTAGGGCTTCTCGGTGTGGCGTGGTCTCTCCGTAGTCATTAGGGCACAGGGTCCCCCTGCTGTCGCTGATCCTTTGGGCCCCGTCTCTCTTCTCGTTGGTTTAAGCTGTCTGTGTTTCAGACCCAACGAGCATCAAGACCATCAGACCCTGACCTGTCACACAGCCCCTTCTCATAGGAAAGTGTTCGGGGAAGGGGGTTTTCTGCAAGGGGTGGGGGGGTTCCTATTCAGGGCCAGGATGGATCTAGAAATCCTCGTGGAGGAGGAGGCTTCTGGCACGGACCTCAAAGGATGGTTGGAGTTTTCACGGACAAGCATGGTTTGGGGAAAAGGAAGGGCAGTGCAGGCCGGAGGAGGGAAGCAAGTGATTTGAGGAAAAGGGATTGTGTTGAAAAGAGCTTGGCCGGGCCATTCACTGGTCTTGTTTTCTGTTCCATCAGTAAGCAAGCAAAGTGCCTGACACTCAGTAAGCCTTTACCAAATACTAGATAAAGTAGTGAGGGCAGGAATTAAGGAATCAGTGACTATTCCGTCTGTGGGGGGGGGGGGGGGGGAACGGGGGAGATCTAAAACCCAGATGGGTGGTCCGTATTTAGGTTTCTGAGGCAGGTCACCACTGACTTTAGGCAACATGTTTCCCCTACTGAGTCCTAAATAAAGCCAGCTCCCTGCAGTGGGCAGAGGGAAGGAAGGTGAGGTCCCTTCTCTTGCTACCTGAGCTGGGAGAGGCCTCCCACCAGCCAGCGTTGGCTCTTTAACAGCCCCCGAGGGGCTAGGTCTTGATGGGGAAGCCCCTGGGCAGCTGGCACTTACCTTCCTCTGTTCCTCACTCTGAACCTTCCTGAGAAAGAGAGAAGCAGCCGCTGATGGCTGGGAGCAGGCCCGGGGCTCAGAGCTGCTTGGTGTCGTGTCCAACAGAAACCGTCTCACAAATCCCCATCGTCAGATGAGGCCACTCTGTGACCGTGATGGGTCAAGACAGAGAAGCAGTCCTGTCTGCACGCAGACAAAGCAGGAGCGTTGTCCAGACTGTGGAAGTGACCAAACCGCCTCTGCCCTGGCTAATGCGTGGGACCCCTGCATCCTCCTCAGTCAGCGTTAGCCTTCCGTCCCTATTTTGTAGAGGACAGCATGGTGCCCAGTTACACATACTGTATTCTAATGGTTAGAAGCAAGTCACAGACCCTGGTCACACTCGGGTGAGGTATGGGGTGTGACACCATGGCGCAGAAATCGTGTGGGGCGTCTGAAAATTTCACCTACCACAGCGGATCTGGGGTGGGCTTGTGACTCTGTATTTTAATAATCCCCCCACCCTACGTGCTCCTAGAGGCCAGATACAGGTAGAAAGTGAGGCCATGCACAGGAGACTGTACAACGTGGTGGAAAGTCTATGCACTCTGCCTGGGTCCATATCCTCTGATAGGGACCCTGGGGCAAGCTACTTAATGTTTTGAAGTTTGATTACCTTCACTTAAAAAAAAAAAAAAAAGGCTGCCCATAATAAGTACTTCATAGGGCTGTTAAATGAGAGAACCAGTAAAGACCGTCTGGAGCAAAGAAAGCAGTGGGTAAACGTTAGCGTATCCTCCTGTGATGTGGTTTTTATTCCCAGCTCACATTGACAGGACTGGTTTCTGGGTTCCCCCCCTCCCCCCGCCCCCCGTCCTTCCTGGCTGGGTCTGGTGTTCTTCCTCAGAGTTCCCAGCAGCCCCTTGGCTCTCCCTGGTCACGGCCCTCTCTGTTGACGATGGCCAGATACCGGGTCAACTCCATTGGCGAGGTTTTCCTGCCGCCACGAATGGCCCGCAAAGCTTCGTGGCCTCCGACTGCAAAGGTTCACTTCTTGCCCACATTGCACATCCCCTGTCGGTCGGCAGTGGCCTCTGTCTGTGTGCTCGTGACTCTGGGACCTGGCAGATGGAAGAACTGTGGAACGCTGCCGGTTTTGGCGGGGGAGGGGGGACACAGTAAATAATGTATTGGCTGTTAAATCCGCTGGGAGGTGACCCATGTCTGTCTCACCTGCAAATCGGCGGCCAAGCAGGTCACGTGGCCACTACTGAGTTCTGTAGATTGGAGATGGAAATCTCTTGTAATTTGTAGTCAGGAATCTCTGGCAAACGTCATTAAAATCAACCATGGGTACTTGATAAAGTTCATTTTAGAAACACTGTTAACAGGGTATGAGGTGTGGTTTCATAAGTTAAGCCATTTAACCGTCATAACAACCTTGTGAGGAAGGGACTGTTCTCATTCCCATTTTACAGTTGGGACAGATGAGGCACGGAGCACTTCAAGTCCAGTGTCCAACACAGCAGAACTAGCGGAGCCTCCAGGGCTGGGGGGAGGGGGCAGGGTGGGGATGAGGGAGGGCTCCAAGCAGGAGTGTTGGACCGAATCCCTGGACCCAGCCCAGGAGCCAGGCTGCTCAGCCCTCAGGCTGCTCCTTAGTGACCTTCCTTTGCACCAGGCTCTGCGGGGCTCTGTCCCTTCCCCTAGCTCATAATCAGCTCCCCACTGAAAATCCTGTGTTTAGGGCCTGCTGAACACCATAAAAATGTCAATTAAGGTGATTTAAGAATGCTTCAGTCTCATTAACAACAAACAGTGCCGGTGCAGGCAGACAGGTCTAAGAATAAATAATAAGAATATTAAAAGGTTTGGGGTGTCATTAATTATCAGTAGTAAACTATTCCCCACCCCCACCCTCTCTCTGGCTGTCCGGGGTCTCCTCGTCCCTGGGCAGGAAGAGTCATTACCACAAGTGTGGCTCATTCATCTTTGGAGAAGGAACGCGGGCATTGGAGACGCAGGAGTCCCTTCTGGTCTGAAGAATCTAAATGGTTAGCGTCCCTGCCACAGACTGTATTGCCGGTGTGGGCCACCGCCCAGCTGGGGACCTGACCCTGTGAACGGTTGGTAAATGAATGAACCGAATGAAAGGTGCAGACTTAAATTTGCACCTTTGAATAGGAGTCTGGCTCTGGGGCTTCCTCGCTCTGTGACCCTGAATAAGTCACTGAACCTCTCTGAGTGTGTTTTTTCCTCCACGAAAGGGTATTGAGAACAGTAGTAGCCGTTTCACAGGTTACAAAGATGAAAAGAGGTGTCGTATGCTAATACGCCAGGCACAGGCACGGCAGCAGGCCCTCAGAATATTAGTCTCACCAGTTTCATCACGGTCATTTCTGTTGTTATGATTTAGATTAAAATTGTAACTTAATTATCATTACAATTGGAACTTTGTATTTGGAGGAATGGAAGGGGTTTTCTGGCCCATCCCCTCAAAGGAATATTTCGTAGGCATCGAAAAGGATATTTGCAAAGATATTTTTGCAATGTTCACGCTCTGATAAGTCGCGAAAAAAGCAGACTGGAGGAAGTCGTGTGCTTTGTGACTGTAGTGATGGTAAAACACAGAAACAGGAGGGAGATAGAGCAAAACGTTTTTGGTGATTTTTCTAGATGGTAGACCATTTTCTTGAGTGGAGTTTCTGTAGGTTTTTTTTTCTTTTTTCTTTTTTTTTTACCTAAGTATGTTTTGTTTATTATGAAAATGTCCTAACATACCCCAAAATAGACAAGGATCACGAACATATATTATGAACATAAACTCATCACTTAGATTTAATGATGGTTAGTATTTTTCCATATTTGTTTCATCTTTTTTCTTTGTGGGTAAAATACTTATCTTTTAATTTTAATTATTTTTAGGGAGCACATAAGTAGGGGAGAGGGCCTGGAGGGGGGGAGAGAGAGAGAAAGAGAGAGAATCTTTTTTTTTTATTTATTTTGAGTGTTTTTTATTTAGTTTTGAGACAGAGAGCAGGGGAGGGTCAGAGAGAGAGGGAAACACAGAATCCGAAGTAGGCTGTCAGCACAGAGCCTGACGTGGGGCTCAAACCCACGAACTATGAGATCATGACCTGAGCCGAAGCCAGATGCTCAACCGACTGAGCCACCCAGGCACCCCGAGAGAGAGAATCTTAAGCAGACTCCATGCGCAGCATAGGCTGAGGCTGACCTGGAACTCAGTGTCATGACTTTCAGATCATGACCTGAGCCAAAATCAAGAGTCGGACGCTTCACCAACTGAGCCACCCAGGTGCCCCTGGGTGAAAGATTTTGATTTTATTATAATACTTTGTTCCTGAATACTTTAGTATTTACCTCTCAAAAACAAGAATATTTCCTACCTAACCACTAACCACCACAAATCTGATACAGAGTCTATATTCAAAGTTTCCCAATTGTGCTTCAATTTTTTTTAATAGGTTCGTTTGAACCAGTATCTGTTAAGGACGGTAGTTGCCCTGGGTCGTCATGTCCCTTAACTCTCTTCAAATCAAGCACAACACAGTTGCTGCCTGGTGATCCATTCCCTTGATTGTTGAACTTGCTGTTCAGCAACGGGTTGTCTCAGCTTCTGCGTTAGCTGTTCCTTCGGGGTTGCGTTGCTTGTATAACAGGAAAACAGCGTAATACAAAACCATGCCCCCTCTGTTCCTCTCCGCCGCTCTCCCAACTGTGTGAGCAGCAACAGCCACTACATAGCAATGACAGGTGCCCTGTGCACGGAACATAATAGACCCACGGCATAAATGCTTTTTCAATCTATAAATGATGAAGATGAGGAACACAAGTAAAATACCTTGCCGGGACCAGATAGCTGGACAGACCGGCTCTCAAGACCGCGAGGTTGACCGCCTAGCCGTGTTAAAAGACCTGAAAGAGGCACTTTAAGCTAAGGAGGGAGGTAGGGAAGCCAATGCTGCCTTGCCTTGGGGATGCTCAGTGACCTCTCCGAGGATGGGCCCTGCCGTAGTGCCCTGGGAGGGATGCGTCAGTGTCTGCAATGATGGCATCTCTCCTTCAGCCAGAGCTTGGGGCTGTCCTGGACGTTTCCAGGGTTTCCTTCTGCTCCCTTTCCTTTTCTTCCATTCTTAGCAGATTGGAAGGGCCCTAAGAGGCTTGTGCTTTTCCTTGTCTGGGCTTGAGAGTTCCCCACTCTGCTATTTATAGGCAAGGAGACATCAGACCCAGAAAGTAGCCCTCCAGAGAGTCTCTGTCGCTGCCAGGGTAAGAGACACCCGGGATTCACCAACTCTTCCATTCCTGGGTCTGCCTTCAGGCTCACTCTGGAAAAATCAGGCAAAATGCACAGTGCATTTTGGGAAAGAACGCTGCTAGAGTTCAGGCGCCTGGGTTCTTGGCTAGACTTGCCTTTGCCGTGGACAGGCTGTGTGCCTTTGGCCGTGACACCCAGCTTCCCCGAGTCCCACTGTCCGCCTACGTTATGTCAGATTTAAAGCTGCCAGTTCTATTTCCGCTGTGAGGTTGTTAGAAGGATTATATGGGAATACAAGTGGGAGTGCTTTGAGAAGTAATGGACATAGATGAGCTCCCCTCTAGGGTGCACTGTAGGAGCCGCAGATCGAGATGTGCTCCCTGCCAAGGGGCGTGGTTTCCTGGAGAGCTGCCAGCTTCCACCACGACCCTACCCCACCGCCATGGGGATTGGTCAAGGTGTGGACTACTGAGCCCGGCCGGGCCCATGACTCATTGCCTTGGCCTCTGGGGCTTGGGGAGGGAGGGTGGGCAGTCATCCTTTCCTCTGGGTTTGGGTGTAATCTGGGGACAGGGACACTGATTCCCTCTCCGACTGCAGAGGAAGGCAGCTTGGTGAGGGAGGGCGACGGCAGTGAGCAAGTGAGAGGGAGAGAGACCTGTGGGAGCCAGCTTCCGGCCGTGCTTGGGATCAGGCTGCCTCCCTGGGGTTTGATTGTTCAACTGTTTTTTGGCTTCTCTCTCTCTCTCTCTCTCTCTCTCTCTCTCTCTCTCTCTCTCTGGCTTAAGTGGATTTGAAATTGTTTTTGCCATCTAAAAGGGTGTCTGAGCTATTAAGCAATAGGACCCTCTTAGCGGTTAAGAGGAGGAGGAAGCTAGGGTGTACTCAGAGCTCCGAGATCGCCTCCTGTCCCTCCAGCTCCTCTGACCACCACCGTCCAGCACGGTAGCCGCCTTGCCTCGGCTATGCCAGTGAGAAGGCAGCAAAACCGACACAAGATCCGGGTCCCCTGACTTCATCCCAGGGCCTCCTCCGCCTGCTTTTTATTTGGGCAGCAGCTAATAATAAGACATGTGGAAAAAATAGTAACTCTTACTATCTACTGAGCATGTACCAAGTTCCTCCCTGCGCTAGGTGATTCTCGCACATTTTCTTAATAGCGACCCAATGAGGAAACTGTTGTCTTTCCCGTTTCGCATGGCGGAAAACTGAAGTCTCAGAAGGTCAAGCGGTTTGCCCGAAGTCACACAGCTAGTGAGTCACGGAGCAGGATGCACACCCAAGTCCTTGTGATTCAGCGTGGTGCTTGGACTCGTCTTTGGCTTCCTGTTCCCCTGAGCGTGGCCGTGGCCACGCACTCCTTAGAGCCTGTGCTTGGCGGAGTCTGTGAGTGGGACTGGGCCGTCCCAAGAGGTCTGTCATTTCCAGTGTCTCGTGGCCACTGGCCCGGGAGGATCGTTCTTGGACTTGGGCTATTTACCCAAGAATTTGCAAGGCTGCTTCTTGCTTAGGGAACAAATGCCTCTGTAAATACGGATGGGAAACGGGCTTTGCTTATTCAGAAGTGGCGGAGAGCGTCAGACATTCTTGGGGAAGCCGTTGGTGCAAACACCTATGGGCGCAAAAGAAACCCAGGTTTGCTCATCAAAACTGAGGTAGAAAAAACAAACCAAGATAGAGAAAGGGATTCTTGAAGTTTCTCTGTGAAGGTGGCCTTGATGTTTATGAAGCTTGTGGTTGGTTCACAAAGGTCCCTCCCGGGTTCACGGAGGCTGGCCGAGGGCCATCCGTCCCAGAGTATGAACTTGGTCACCTGTGACAGAGCATTCTGGGAGACGGGTTAAAACAGCAGTGTAACACCCTGCCCCAAATCTTAGTGGCTTAAAACAACAGTTAATTGTGCTGACGGATCTGCAACTCACACGAGGTTCAGCAGTAACAGCTTTTTATCTTTGCTGGGACAGCTCAGCTGGGACCCAGAGGATCCCCTGTTGAGGTGACTCGCTCATGGGGCTGGCGGGATGGTGTGCTTTCTCCTTCCGGGGCTGCGGAGTGTGGTCCTTGGTCCCTCCCCCTCCCCCTTTTCAGACAAAGAAACAACCCCTCCCTCCCCCCAAGCCCCACAAATACCTCACTCGACAGAGAAAGTGAAGTATAATCAATCGTGACGTTTATTAAAGACCCAGTATGTGCCTGCGGCGTTCCCTCATTTCTCAGTGCAACTGGGATTGTGCAGACAAGGAAACTGAGGCTCCGGAGTGCGAGTTGGCTTGTTTGAGCTGGCACAACCAGGGGAGGCCCGGAAGTGTGCCCGCATCTGGTTGTGGGAGCTCAGCCTTTCCTTCTCTCCCCGTGGCCTGGGCCCTTGGGCAGCTTTGCCTGACGGATAGAAGTGCTCCTGATGCAACTTGGACCCAACCGCTGGACTGACTTCCCAGTAAAGTGGACTTCTTGCTGAGGAGTAGCGCCTCGTGGAGGGCAGAGGCAGGAGCTTCAGTTGCGGGAGAGGCAGCAGCAAGTAGCGGAGCGAGCACTGGATGGGGAGGCAGGAGACCCTGATTCCAGTCGATGATACTACTGCCCATCCCCAGTAGTGACAGCCTCTCCTTATCCATCTCTGACCGTGTGCCAGGTGCTGTGCTAAAGATACTGGGTGTATCACCTGATGTCATCTCAGCCATCCTGCCAGGGAGGGAGGTGCAAATACCCTTCCCATTTTGTGGATGAGGAAACTGAGGCCTCCAGTGTGGAGCAACTTGCCCTCAGCCACACGAGTAGTAGGAGAAACGTCCGAGACTGGGGCCTGGGCAGGGGGGTCTCAGAGTCCATGCTTGGATCGCGGTGCTGCAGGATCGGCCCAGATAGGAACGTAACATGGGTCCAGACAGTGGCCACCAGTTACTGAATGTTTTCTGTGTGGCATATACTGCGCCAGCCACTCTGTGCACTATGGCGCTTAATCCCTGCGTGACTCTGTGGAGTAGGTAGCATGATTATCTGCATTTTCAGTTGAAGAAATTGACCTTGTTGTTATTGTTGTTGTTTTTAAGTTCATTTTGAGAGAGAAGGGGAGAGAGCGTGCGGGCATGCAAGTGGGGGAGGGGCAGAGAGAGACAGAATCCTAGGCAGGCTCTGCAATGCCAGCACAGAGCCCGACATGCGGATGGAGCTCACACGCTGTGAGATCATGACCTGAGCCAAAGTCAGACGCTTAACCCACTGAACCACCCAGACACCCTGACCTCTCGTTGTTTAAATGAGTTGTTATCTCCTTCCTGCCGCATGGCTGTGTTTTAAGAGGTGCCACTTTCAGAAAAAGGATAAAGATAGGCATGGACTCCAGTCCTGTGCAGCAGGTGCTGGCCTCTCACTCGGCCCCCGCCTCTCCCTCCCGGAGAGAAGCTGGGGAGGAGTCTGGGGAGGTGGCTGGACCAGTGCCTCCCCTGTACCTTCCCCGGAGGCTGGAGGCACAGGCTGCTTCCCGGGGCTCACCACGCCGGTCTTCCATCAGTCCTGGCTGGGCAGCCTGCCTCCTTGGCACAGTGGGCTCCAGCCCGAGGCTCCTGGGCCCTGCGTGGCTCGGTGAACTGTGTAAGGAAGGCGGACTCTGCCAACGTGTCACTGGCCAGCTCCCCTGTGGGGACCATCTGGGATGCGCTGAGCCAGTGAGCCAGGGCCGGCCAACGGCTGCCTCCCCCGCCCCGTGGGCCTTACCTCCCTGACCACACACCGGGAGTGTTCAGCTGACGGAGGGATCTGTACTGGAACAGCTCATCCTGGGGGAACCTCTTGAGTCCCCAGAGGGCCCTATCAGGTTATAATAAGCCATTAATAACTGACGTTTGTTCAACCCTGACTGTGGCTGGCTACTATGCTAAGTGCTGTGTGTGTTGTCTCGCATAATACACTCCTTACACACACTTGCAGTGAAGTACTATTATTATCCCCATTTTATAGAGGAGGAAACTGAGGCACAGAGAGACTAAGGAACCTACCCAGGCTCATGCAGCTCCTAAGTTGAAGAGCCAGTTTCAGATTCTGTTTTTTAATGCCTGTTTCACTTAGAAGTCCTGGATTCTGATCGTTGCTCGGTCTGTTCCTGATGAGAAACACCCATGCAGTCCCTTCCAGTTCTGCGCAGTGCAGGGGTTGGACCACGTTTTCAAAATGCGTTCATCAGCGGGCATCAGGGTGGCTCAGTTGGTTAAATGTCTGACATTGGCTCAGGTCATGATCCCACGATTCAGGAGTTCGAGCCCTGTGTCAGGCCCTGGGCTGATGGCTCAGCACCCGGAGACTGCTTCGGATTCTGTATCTCCCTCTCTGTTCCTCCCCTGCTTGCGCTCTGTTCATCTCTCTCAAAAATAAATAAAACATTAAAAAATAATAGGTTCAAAATGCATTCATCAGAATCCTAGCATTCTATGCTTGGTTGGGGTTGGGTTGGGGCAGAGGCAGGGAAAGCTGATGATGATGAAGATCAGACCCCCATCCCCTGCCCCTTTTCAACTTGGGATTGAAGTGTCCCTTTTTGCCGCTTCCTGTAGGAGGGCCGTGCATGAGGGATGGTGCACAGAAGGGATTCTGCTACTTAAGATAAGTTTGAGCATTAGCAGCATTCTTGTACCCAAATTGCTGACTTAGGCAGATGGTGTAGTCATTCAAAGTGTGGGTTCCCAGGACCCAACACTGGTGGGACAAGCTCTACTTCCGCCTGGCACTAGTGGTGCCCTTGGTCAGGGGCAGCTCTGGACTATCCCACTTCCTACCGTTTAGTGCTCCATGTGGGATACTGATGCCCTGAGTCACAACTCTGATGAAAGAACTCAGTAGCTGAGTCACCTCTCCTTCCCCTCCTCACCCCCAGTCCCAACTCTGAACTCGCTGCTTTTGGACCTGCCCAGTTAGGTGCAGGTACCAGGGGTTCCCAAGGACCATCCCCACCTCAAGGAATAATTCATGGTGACTCTATCTGGCAGCCTCTCCTGGACTTTATGCCCCACAGAAGCTCTGTTCATGGAGAGGGAAACGGCCATCCGTATGACAAGACACAAGAGACTGTGTGACCCGTAGTTCCGTGTGACCTTCAGCACCTTGCTTCACATCTCCAGGGTTCTGTGTCCTCCCCTTTAAGGAGTGGTGTAGGAGGCTTGATGATCCTCATGGGCCTCGGAACCTTCAAGATGGCATGCTTCAGTGATCCTGGGCACCAGGAAATATGTCTCTCTCTGGCATCCAGACATTTCTCTGAGAAGTCTTCTTCCTACACACAGACTCATGAATCAGGCAGAATCATAACAGGCTAAGTCTCCCTCTCTATCTGTGGGGTGAGTGATGAGACTTTTTAAGTCTTCCTGGGAGATTGGCCTCCAATGGTCTGGCTGCAGGGTTTCCAAAGCACTCTCCTGAGTGACTGCCCTGGACAGCCCAGCCACAGCCAAGTGGAGAGAGCTGTAGGTCAGGCCAGTGTCTCGGCACAATGAGGTGGGAGCCTGTAGGGAAGAGATTTCCTCTGTGCACAGAAACTGCCCTGGGGTGGTGAGTGGGAAAAGTGTACCCATGGCAGATCCTCGGGGCATGACTGTGGCCTGCATGGGCACTGCAGGGGCTCCTTCTTCCTCCTCCTCTCGGACAGGATGTTGCTGATAAGGTTGGTCAGATTCTGAAACACTGATGGAGCCCTATTTTCTAGTGAGCAGGGTGACTGATGGCTTAGAGGTGACGCACATGTTGGGCGTCCTCCTCTCTGAAGCCCGAGTAGTAGTTAAAAGGCTCAGACTCATTTCCAAATGGAGGAGGCCTGCCCATGTCTCTCTCCCTCTGCACCAGTCACTTTGGTGCCTTCTCTTGACCAAGATGAAGGCGGTGTGTTCCCAGCTGCACTTGCATCTCCCTGGCCCACCCTGTCTGCGAGGTCACTCCCAGTAAGTCCATGTGCACACCCATGGCTTCCTGCATGTCTCTGCACAGGGAAGGCAAGAAGGGTGGGGAGTTAATGGTTTCAACGAATGACGAGGGGGTCTACTAATGCCACCTACCCTCCCTCATCCCTTGCCACTAAGTGGGATAATTCTGAGGTGTATTCTTCACCGTCTCTCAACTGGTCTTCAGCTGGGTTGGGACTGGCTCGCTCCTATTGGCCACATGCCTTTCATTGGCTTCCTCTCTTCCCACTTCCTCTTTTCCTTTCTGGATCACCTCCCCGGTAGAGGAAGGTTCTCAAATCCTGATCTCAGGGTCTGCTTGTGATATTGTGGTTTATAATAAGAAATATATATTTGGTCTTTGTTCCTGTATCTGGCACAGAACGCCTAAAACCCTTGGGATTTCCTAAGAGCCGGGGGCACAAAGGTGTATTTTGTTATGCTAACGAGGCAGATTTTGGCTTGCACCTGAGAATGGGGGCTTTATTGTCCAACCAGTGGAGCCAACCATGTGACTGGAAGGTTGGATCCCCAGGGAGGGGAGAGGGAGTGGAAATGTGAACTCAGTCACCAGTGGCAGTGATTTAATCAATCATCCTGTGTTATAAAGCCTCCATAAAAGCCCAAAGGGCAGAGTTTGGAGAGTTTCCAGGTGAACATGTGGAGATGCTGGGAGAGACGTGCATCTGGGGATGCACCTACCTTGTTCCTATATGATAATCTATAGTCTTTGTGTCTGTATTATATATATGTAATAATATATATATATATGTAATAATATATATAATCTCTTCATCTGGCTGTTGATTTGCATCCTTTAATATCCATTGTATAGGTGCCTGAGTAGCTCAGTTGGTTAAGCATCTGGCTTTGGCTCAGGCCATGATCTCCCTTGTTCGTGAGTTCAAGCCCTGCATCTGGCCCCATGCTGACAGTTCTCTCTCTCCCTCTCTCCCACCTGCATGCTCGCGAGTGTGTGCACACACGCACACTCTCTCTAAATAAATAAATAAATAAAAAAATAAAGTTAAGAAAATAATATCCATTGTAATAAACCAGTAATCTAGTCAGTGAGCTGCGTTTCTAATGTCTGTGAGCTTCTCTAGCAAACCTATGGAGGGGGGTGTGGGAACTTCTGATGTATAGCCAGTCAGAAGCTCAGGAAACAACCTGGACTTGGAGTTGGCATCTGAAGTAGAGAGTAGTCTTGTGGGACCGAGCCCGTAACCTATGGAGCTTGACGGTATCGCCACATGGAGTCAGATTTGAGTTGAATTGTAGGATACCCACTGGTGTCCAAGAATTGCTTGGTGATGTGGGGGAAGCCGACCTTCTCCCAACTTTGGAACTGGGTGCAGAACCCCCTCTGTTCCCGCAGGGAGTCACACTAAGACAAAACTTAAACAACATTGACTACAGTGCTAGGGAAGGCAGAGTGATTTTACTCCCATTTTACTGATGGAGGAACTGAGGCCTTTTCAAAATGTCAAAAATGACTTCTCCCAAAGTAGTAGAATATACCATCATTGTTTTCCCAGTCGTTTGTCTTGGTGTCTGCTAGATATGTCTGATACAAGGGAGGGCAGTGGGTTGCTTTGGGTGAAGACCAGCAAGGTACAAAATCTTTGGCTGCTGCCTTAATTCTAGTTCTCAAGACTAGCGTGGATTTACTTAGAAAAAGCCTTCCTCTCTGATTAGAACTACTGATGTCTGGATGGCTAATGAGCAAGAAGGAATTTTTAGCCTTTTGGATAAGATATTATAGGAGGGTTAACTAGCACCTTGGTTGATCCCAAGTTCAAAACCTTCAAAACAACTTACAGAATCATTGAACCTCAAACATGGAAGGTGTCTCTGAGGTCATCATGGCTAGCATAAGCCTTTATCTAACAAATGGATACCCTGGGCTCTAAAGAGGAGAACGTCTTAAATGGAAGTTGGGATCCAAAAGAAAGTAAAGGAGATAAAGGTCATCAGAGTCAGGTTATGCTTAACTCGGGAATCTCTGAGAACTTATTTAGGAATACCACATTGGAGCGGGTATAATCAATGGATGAGGCTACCCAGAACCTAGAACTGAGCAAGCTTAGAACATTCTACCTGAACTTTTAGAGAAATAGTTCACTAATTGATGATTGCCTTGGTACTGGGCAGATGGGTACCGTTTATCTCCTACTGTGTAAAATATAACCGCAAGAAGGTTGGGACTGTGGTTAGTTCAAGAGGTGGAACTCCCAGGCTGGAATTTGGAGGGATGGTGAAGCCTGATGACCAGTGACAAACCAAGGACTACCGGTGATGGCTAGGCTGGTGTTGCGGTTTCTCAGCCACCCTAAATTATATTTTTACTCTTTCTCTCTCAGGACTGTAATATACTGCTTTGGAATCCCTGTGACCTTGTAGAATACCAACACACATGTGTCTTACTTTACACAGTAGACACGTAAAACAAAGATCTTGGATATTTCCCCAAATTTTGCCTTTGGTTTACTCTCCTATAGTACTAAAGGTAGTCTCCCTTTCTCCATATGCAAAATAAAGGTTTTGGGCTAAGTCTGAAATTTTCATAGGATGGTAACAGCTATTATGTGGAATAACATAGGTTTTCATGATCAATTTCTTTTGGAATATTGCTGGATTAATAAAGCAACATTGTTCTAACCTATGGGACTTCTCAGATCCTTTAATGAAAGAATTCCCCTTAATGTGACGGAGGTACAGGGTGGCGTCTGGGTGGCACAGTCGGTTAAGCGTCTGACTTTGGCTCAGGTCATGATCTCATGGATCAGGTGTTTGAGCTCTACATTGGGCTCAAGCCCTACATCAGGCTCAAACTGGGATTCACTCCCTCCTCTCTCTCTCTCTCTGCCCCTTCCCCTCTCTCGCTCTCGCTCTCGCTCTCTCTCTCAAAATAATAAACTTAAAAAAAGGTGACTCAGGTAGGCAGAGTTCCCCAAATTATCTGAAAACCGAATGCACAATACAGTATAGTCTCAGCTTCAAAATGCTGCCATTCTTGGCTCATTTCCCTTGAGAATAGAGATGTCAAGAGCAGCACAATCAATGATTGGCGTATTTTACTTGTCTGCTATAGACATGATTTGGTGGTTGGTTTTTAACCACAGAGTTCAAGTGGCTCAAAGCAAGTGGAAACCAAGGGGGTCATTTCTTTACTGAAGCGTTTGAAGATAAATCAATCAGATTGAAAACAGCTGAGACAATTTGTTCCTTGAGACTAGACTAGGTAATTTCAGTTACTTTAATGATGTGACTGGCAATAAAACCAATTGGCAAAATTGACTGCAGAACATTGTGACTCGGGGGCTTTTCCCCCCCTACATAATCTTTGTCAGCATAGCTGCCAAGAAGATGTTTCATCCGAAAGTCTTGAGTCGCAGAATCCCGCTTGGCATCCTAACCTTTTGTGGAGGGTTTAGCATTTGCAGCAAAGCATCGGGCAAATTGTCATGGTCATGTACACACAATTACCGTCTCCACCTGTATGGTGAAATTCCAGGTGTCTGATCCTGAATGGTTCTCCACCCTGGGGAGATGTCCAGGCTGGGGCAACTCAAGCTGCCTGTGTCTGCAGGGACAGACGATTCCATCAAACAGGGAACAGCCTTCTTTCTCTAGTCAAGAGACCACGGCAGTTTGATCTACCTTTCTACAAGTCTGGTCAGGAATGACTTCAAACTCTCCCATTCCAATAGTTGTTATCAAAGACTATTTCACAGTCACTATTGATAGGCAAGTATGGAAAGTATGGTGGATTATTTACCCGGGCATCATCAGAATCACCTATGGAATTAAGACAAATGTGTCCCCCTTGAAGATTTTGGAGAAGATAGAAAGTGGGTACAACCCCTTGTATTTTTAAAATCTTCACAAAGGGGCACCTGGGAGGCTCAGTCCATTAAGCATCCGACTTCAGCTCAGGTCATGAACTCATGGTTTGTGGGTTCGAGCCCCATGTTGGGTTCTCTGCTGACAGCTCAGCCTGGAGCCTTCTTCAGATTCTGTGTCTCCCTCTGTCTCTGACCCTCCCCCACTCGTGCTCCCTCAAAAATAAATGAACCTTAAAAAAATCCACAGATACAATATACCTGCCCAGCCATTGAAGATAGATACAGAAAGTGTGGTTTATTCCTACAATGGAAGGCTACTCAGCAACAACAGAGAAACAGCTGTTGTTACAGGCAGCAGCATCAAGGAATCTCCCAGACATTAGGTTAAGTGAAAAGAGCCAGGCACTAAAAAATCTACAATGTAGAATCTATTTGTATGAAGTTGAAAATACACAAAGCTGGTAAATGGTGTTAGAAAAAAAATGGTTTCCACTAGGGGTGTGTGAGTTTAACAGAGGGGCACAAGGACACTTTCTGAGGGCAGTGAAAATATTTTCTACCTTGTTTTGGGTGATGGTGCAAACAGGTGCTTGTATTTCCAAACTTGAACTGAGTTCTTAAGAGATGTGATTTTTTTTAATTTTTAAGTTTTTAATTTAATTTTTATTTTTAATGTTTATTTTTGAGAGAGAGAATGAGCAGAGGAGGGACAGAGAGAGAAGGAGACATGACCTGAGCTGAAGTCAGACGCTTAACTGACTGAGCCATCCAGGTGCCCCAAGAGACGTGTGTTTCATTGTGTATAATTTATACATCATTTAAAAGAGCCTAGGTCTCCAACTAGGGTCCTGCACCTATGCCAAAATCCAAGAAATGATCGTGTTCACTCAGTCTAGCTCAGCCCAGCTACAGACTCAAGACATGGAATACTCTCTTCTTTGCTATATTTCATACAACCCACCATTTTCAACTACCTTGCAGAATTTCTTCCATTCTTTCTGTCTTTTGGATAATAAAACTCTAGAGAACTTAACATACAACAGCCAGCTTACTAATGAACCCATAGGTGTCCAGGAACTGTGTACCTTTCCTGTCTCCATTTCAGTATTCAGCCTTCCTGGAAAGAGGCCCTTCCTTCTTAGACCACCTTGTAGCGACCTCATGTTTAATGAGCACCTACTCTGTGCTGAGCTTTGTTGGCTCCTTTTCCAAGACTATCTCATTTTCATTTCAAAATAACCCTAAGAAATAGATATTTTTTTACTGTGCTTCTCTGCTTTCCAGATTAGCAGCTGATAAGGAAAGATAAATATATAGCGAGCCCAAAGGTGACATCAGACTGAGGAGTGGACAATACAGGTTTAGAAAGAACCGTGATTGCAAAACCTCTTATAATTGAAGGCCTCCTTCTTTCCAGGGCCTGAGGTAAGGAAAGCAGGGGCCTGGGAGTTGGAGGGAGAGATACAGCTGAGAGTAAATGGAGCAAAGGTGCACATTTGACAATGTTACTCATTGTCAGTTTCCAGAATTGAAGCCAGCCAGGCCCCCACCCCAAGGCAGCCCCATGCTCTCTGGCTCACCCCTGCCGGTAGCTTAGAAGTGGCAGCCTCAGGGCGACTTCTGTTTGATATAACTTAAAAAACAAGAAGGAAGCAAGTGTGTGTGGGGGGGATGTAGAGATGTCTTTACTTTTAGGATTCTGGCTCCCTGAGATCAGAGGAGTGGGTTCCCTTATGGGGGTGGTGAGGTACAGGGAGAAGCATTGGAGCAGATTCTGTGGTGTGTGTGTGTGTGTGTGTGTGTGTGTGTGTGTGTATGTGTGTGTGTCGGCGCGCCTGTGCGTGGAGGGGGATTGCTGTACCCAGCACAAGGCACTGGGGGAGGAGGAAGCGGTAGCAAAGATCTGAATAATTGATTCTTCAGCCGCACCAGACGCTCAGGAGCGGGCGGAGAGCGCGGTTTCAGCACCAGGGACAGCGGCGCACCGCCGCAGGCACCCGCTTCGCAGGCGGCCGCCTATCCTGGCCTTGTCTCCGGCGTGCGCCCCGGGAGAGGGTGGCCGTGCTCCGGGCCGCCGCCGAGGGACTGCGGGGTCTGCCTCGGCCCGCCTCCGGGGAGGGCGGCTGCGGGCGGGAGATGCTTTCGCCCACCGGAGCTCCGAGCCTCCCTGGCTGTCGCGGAGGCTGCTGCGTCTAGCCGACTGAGAACAAGTCCCTAAGTTGGCGTGGGGGCGCCCCTGCCTTCCTCCTCCTCCTCTTCATCCGAGGCGACCACAGCAGAAGCACGCCTCGGAAGCCCGGCTTTGCCAGTGCTGTGAACCAGAGTGGCTAGACGCTCTCCGGACTCCCGTCGGGAAATGGGGAGCTGAACGCCTGGTGGCGAGCTGGTCCCGCAGCTAAGGGCCCAGAGGGAGCTGCCATCCCCCGCCCGCGCCTCTCTCCAGCGGGGACCGCGGGGATCCCCGGACACACGCGCGCGCGCGCTCCCACACTCACTCACTCACACACACACTCGCCCTCACACACACCACCAGCCCCAAGCCTGGGCTGCGGAGAGGGCTCCGGGGCGCGCTCAGAGGATCGGGCAGCTGCTGTCCGGAGTGGGGCAGGAAGCCGAGCTCCGGCTTTTGGAGGGAGGCGCCGCGGGGCTAGCCGGAGCATGGGGCTGGGTGAGCGCTGAGAGTCGCGGCCGCAGCCATCAGCCCTGGAGATGACCAGGAGCGGCCACTGCTGAGAACTATGTGGAGAGAGGCTGCGGTGAGTGCTGGCGCGGGACGCGGGGCCTGGGCGGCCCTTTTGGGGGAAAAGACGGTGGGAGGCCTGGATAGGAGGGGGCGGCAGGATCGCAAGAGGGTCGTTGCGTGGGAATGATCGCACCTCCCTCGGGGATCCGGGACCGCAGGAGCCCGAGTCCTTCCCTCCCCCTCTCCTGCCGGCTCATCGCAAACTCAGCCAGCCATCCCCCTCCATTCTCTCCTCTTTCTCTGCCTACCCCCTTCGCTTAGCTCCTGGCCGAACAACTGCCAGCAGCCGGCGCCGGGGAGGTGGTAGGGGTGAGGGTGGAGATGCCCAGTTAGCTTCTCTTGCGTGGCCAACCTGGGGCTCCGGATCTCCTGTGCGCCCAGGAGCTGAGCTCTCCATATCAACCACGGGGTCTGAGGCTCCGCACAGGGGGGTGTTGGGCCCAGAGCTTCAGCTCCCCCTCTTTGATTGAGCCCTTTTGGGCGCACAGGGGGCTGTGAGCATTGCAGACTGCAGCCTGCCCCCCAGTCCTTTTTCCCCTGCCCGCTGGCTGATCCAGCCTTTCCTTCTCTTCTCCACCCCGGTAGAGCCCTGCTGCAGAGCCTCCGGCTGGGATAGCCGCCCCCCGTGGGGGCGATGCAGACAGCGCGGGACAGCCAGGGGAGCGCGCGGGGGCCGCAGCATGCGGGAACCCGCTAAACCCGGTGGCTGCTGAGGCGGCCGAGATGCTCGTGCGCGCAGCGCGCCCCACTGCATCCTCGACCTTCTCCGGCTACAGGTACGTCCCAGCGGGAGATCTGGGCTCCGCCGGCCTGGGAAGAGGAAGACTGGACCGGAGAGAGAGAGAGCGGGAGAGGGATCAGGAGAGAGAGGGAGAGAGGAAGCCGGGAGAGGGATCATCTGTAGTGAGGCGCGGGAGGAGCACCAGGGGGCGCTGCGGCTCCGCGCTCCGCCGTGCTCACCCTAAGAGTGCCTCGGCCAGAACGAGTTCTCCCCAACTTCCCCTGGCTCCGGCAGCGCCGGGCCCGAGGGGCGCGCGCGCCTGTGCACGCGTGCACGGCTGTGCTGGTATTTGCAGGCACGCGCAGTTGTGCACCTGGCGCGCTACATGTGTGTGCACTGACCGAGGACGTGTGTGGACTCCGGATGGCCGTGGGCACCACTACAGCGGCCTGCGGCTGTGCGCAGAAATGCGCGCGTGCCTGTGAGGTTGTGCAGCCCACGGTTCACATGCAACTAAGACTTGGTAAAAGGATCTGTAGTGGAAAGTGTGGGGAGGGTCTGTACAGTTCATGGCCGTCGGAGAGCTGCTCGGGAGCCTACCTTTCCCCCCCACGCAGTTCTCTGCCGGCTCCCACGCGCCAGCCCACTGGTGGAAGCGCCTCTTCTCCTCTCTGGGATTCTGCATTGCACGCGGCGCGCATGAGGAAGGGCGTGTGTGTGTGTGTGCACGCGTGCGTGTAAGGGGCGGGTCCTGGGGCCCCTTTGCTGTTGAGTGGAAATAGCTTCATGGGCCCTCAGGGGGAGGTGGGGAGGGCCCAAATCTTCCCCAACCACCTGGGGCGCATGGGTACACGTCCTCATTCCCATGCATGGGGGGGGGGCAGGAGCGGAGTGGGGTCTGCAGCAGGGGATGCGTGGGGCCAGGTCTTTGCCGTACCCAAAGGGGTCACGGGGGGCGGGGTCAGCCAACTAGCCCCGCGCAGAGCCGAGCTGCAGAGTCTCGGCACCGCCTCCGCACGCGGGGGTTGGTCTGTAGTTGGTTGCTTTGAGCAGGGGGCGGGGTCGGTAACTTGGTCTGAACTAGCTGGGTGGGAGAGGAGTGGGTGGAGGGATTGCTCTGTGCGCCTCGGCTCAGGCGCTGTGGTCCACAGCTAACTTGGAGGTGCGGTGGCAGATGTGGGCAGATTTGAGCATGGAGAGGAGGCTGGAGACAGGGGATGAGAAGAAGGCTGGATGCAAAAATGGACTTAGGGTTAGAGACGGAGAATTAGCTCGGATTGGAGTTGTGGACAGAGTTGGGTCAAGGGAAGTGGACTGTGGCAGGAATGGGGAACGGAGTCGGTGACACTGTCAGCTCGCGCTGGGGACAGGCTGTATACTTGGCTTCTAGAGCTAGGGGCTGGGTCTGTAATCCCTTTTGTCGAGGACCTTTGCTCTCCACGGCCCTGACTCTGCCTCTCCGCCTTGCAGGGACCGTAAGTGGCGACTATGGGCGGACTGGGTTATTGGACCCTGCTGGTGCTGCCGGCCCTTCTGGTCTGGCGCGGTCCGACGCAGGGCGCGGCGACGGAGAAGGGCCCCCCGGCGCTGAACATTGCGGTGCTGCTGGGTCACAGCCACGACGTGACGGAGCGCGAACTGCGAAACCTGTGGGGCCCCGAGCA
Organism: Mungos mungo; assembly: GCA_004023785.1. Classification (NCBI taxonomy): domain Eukaryota; kingdom Metazoa; phylum Chordata; class Mammalia; order Carnivora; family Herpestidae; genus Mungos; species Mungos mungo. Next base: position 116,164 of record PISW01002189.1, read on the forward strand.
GGCAGCAGGGCTGCCCCTGGACGTGAACGTGGTGGCCCTGCTGATGAACCGCACGGACCCCAAGAGTCTCATCACGCATGTGTGCGACCTCATGTCCGGGGCGCGCATCCATGGCCTTGTGTTTGGGGACGACACCGACCAGGAGGCCGTGGCTCAGATGCTGGATTTTATCTCTTCCCAGACTTTCGTCCCCATCCTGGGCATCCACGGGGGCGCGTCCATGATCATGGCTGACAAGGTAAGTCGGAGAGGTGACAGGCTGACCTGAGCGGGAGTGTGCTGACCTCACTGCAGCCCCCACAGGTCTCTGGGACCCTGTGGCACCTGTTATGATCTGAGAGAGGGTCGTGGTCCCTGGCCCTGCTGAGAGCCGGGTTTTGCCTTTCCGACCCAGAAATGAGTGGAAATGCTTTCTGCCTTGGTTCTGAGGCCCTAGGGGTTTATCGGGAAGAACTCCATAAATGCCGATGCGAGAGGAGGTGGTGGAATGCTTGGAGGTTCCAGATAGTGTCCAGAGGAGGGCCTGGGGACAGTTGAAACACCACAGCTCCGATTTCTATAATGCCAGTTTGCCCTGATTTGTGGAAGAGTGCCCGTTTTCCCCCTCTGTGGTAAGCGACCAAAACTATTTTTAAAAAAGATTCAGTGTGGGTACGTTATGGAATAAAATGCGTAGCCTTTAGGTAAAACACAAAAGGGCAGAGAAATATGCTTCCGCAGACTCTGCAGGTGGGGGAGGGGGCGGAGAGTTTGCGAAGTCCTCGGCGGCAGGTGCACAAGAGATTATTCCTCTAAGGAGTGGGTGTGAGTGGAGAGCACTGACTAGATCACCCTGAGCGTGGAGGGCCTGGCATTTTCCTACCTGTTTCCTGGGTGGGGCCGACAGGGGGGCCCAGAACGTCAGAGGGAGGGGTTGCCTCCCAAGGATGGGTTTTCGTCCGAACTTGGAGAGTGTCCGAATGAAACGGAGGCGTGTCCACATCTCTGGGTTTGGAATGAGAGAGAAGGGTATTCTGTGAATCATCCGGGAGGGTTTGGGGAAGAGGAGGGACTTTATTTAAGGTAGGGTGAGATGTTAGGAGGGCCTGGTTGGAGAATCATGCCGGAGGAGAGGGACAGGGGAGGAAGGAGAAGAAATTGGAGTCGTGGGTGCACTGTATCTCTAAGCCCCAGGAAAGGACCAGGATTGTGGGGGGAGGGGTATGTGTACTTGGGAGCTGCGGCCCCCAGCCCTGAGACCTTCTTGGAGCGTGTTCCTTAGATAGCAGGAGACATCCTAGTGGGGCGGACAGACGTTTGTCAGAGCACTTTGCTCCTGACGCTCTCAAAGCACTTTGTATTCATCAAATCAGATTCTGCCTCTGTCTCTGCCTCAGCAATTCCCACCGGCTCCTTTGGGAACCGTATTAATTCTTCCAGGTCTCCTGGGCTGCAGCACATTCAGCCCAACTATACAACCAATGCGGTATCTTATTAAACATTCATTTGAAGTGGTTTGCAGTCTAGCAGAATTTTCTCCATGCGGCCGAGCATTTTCCCAGCCACCTCTCAGGCTGGGGGAGCTCCTTTCTGGGATGCGAGAAAGTGGGGAACAGCTATACCCTGCCAGCGATGTATGCCCCGGAGGAGGTCTGGGAGCCTCCTGCAACTTGCAGATGAGGGGCCTGAGGCATAGGGGGCCGTTAGAGACTGGCCTGAGGCCACACGGTGAGTGATGGGACTAGGTCTTGGTCTTCTGGTCTCAAGCTGTGATCTCACTTTCCAGCAAATGAAGCGTGTCTTTTAATTTTGCCATCTTAACTTGAGGAGGGTCAAGGAACCAACCTCATCCTGCGCCGTGGAGAGGTGCAGTGAATCAGAGCCTCGGGCTTATGCCTAAGGACTGACCAGTCCTCTGATGAAGGCATGAAGAACTTCCGTTTCTGGCAGGGGGGTTGCTGATTTGGGGATCTAAATATTATCACCGATCCCTCCTCCCTTCTGAAGTTTGGACCAAAAAAGCAGCATGCAAAAAATAGTAGCCATGTTGAAAGTGAAATTTATGGATTGACTAGGGCCCAGTACAATCAAGGGAGAAATCTGGTGAAATCTGACTTAGAGAAAGCGTCTTGAGTCTGGGAGGTCTGAGCTGGCAGGTGAGTGGCTCAGGCTCTTACCTGACTTACCCATCTGACTGTAGGCAAAGAAGCAGGAGCAGAGAGTGGGCTCAGAGTTGAGTCCCTGTTTGGTATATGGTGAGCCTGCCTGCTGTGAATGTCAGGCTCTGACCAACTGGACCAGCAACTGCTCCTCCCTTAAAGGGGCGTGAGAAAGGGAGTTGTGAGGGCCTGAGGGGAAGCATCCTCCTCTCCTATCAAGTGAGACCGCCTTCTGGGAATTGGGCAAGAGTGTGACCCCTCTTCAGAGTGAGGAAGGAAAAGGGAATCAGGAAATGGCAAGGGGAAGGTAGGAGAGGACGTTTTCATAGAAGTCAAGAGAGAGATTTATAAGGGGATGTTGGGAAAGGAATGAAATAGTGCATTGGTTCACAAATCGTGAAGGGAGATGTCGGGGCTTGCCACCCTGGTCTTGGTAGCAGGGGATCAAAGACGCGAGCCGAGATCGTGTTGGGGTATGTGTTGGGCCCCACACGTGGGATGTGCTGGTGATGTTCGGGGAGGTGGGCTAAAGAGTGGTATTTTGAGAAACCTGAATGTGTTAAAAAAGGAAAGAGACGGTCTAAAATGTGAACAGCCCTTCCCTCCATTAGTAGCACCTCTCGTTGGCTTGTGCCTTTGCCACCTGTTTCTTTTGGAGCCGAACTCGGAGTGCAGTTTGTTCGGCTCTGAAGAGGCAGCCATGAGATGTTGCCTAAAACCCCACCTTGCTTGGTTGAGTGTGCCAGAGTGTTGCGCGGCCACCAAGTCTGAATCTACCCAGACTGAAAACGCCTTTCTGTCTCCCCAGTAAGACGATGATCATTCAGTAAAGCCCGAACACCCCTGTGTTGTTTTCACTTCCCGACTGGTAACATGAGAGTTGATGGTGCCCCCGTGGATAAGAATGGTGGTCAACTTGATAATCAGTTAAATGCATCATGGCCCCCCTCCCATTTCTACCTTTCCATCAGTCTACCTGACCCATGTAAGAAAGAACAAAGCCTTATAATAATTGAAATGCGTTAAGTGGCAGATTTTTGTGATGTTAATTTACAATAGAGATGTTCATTTTTGCTTCTATCAGTGGGTGGTCTTGAAATATAATTAATTAAGAGGTGAAAATAATGTTTGAGGGAGGTAAAGTTGTAATCTTATCTTGGTTTGGCCACTTTGATCCTCTCCCAATGGAATCCAACTCTGGTTGGGGCAATAGCCCCTAAGAAATCAGGCATATGCACTAGCCCTTGACATTTTTGCTCGGGGTCCTCACCTCCTCCTCCCTCCCTATTTCTGGCGGCTCCATGGGGAAAAGACACGGCTTAGATTTCAGCTACATCTAGCCATGTTGGTTACCGCATGGATTTTGCTTTATATATTGTGTCTATCCATACCTCACCTCCTCTACTAGAGTGTAAGTTCCTCAAGGACAGTCTTTTTGAAAAGTGTGTTTATGTGTATTTGAAATAATGAATACTCCTCTCCCACAGTTTGTAAGAATATGGTTTCTTTGGAGAGCGTTTAGAGAATATATTAACGTTTAACGAAGAAAATGAAGTTCTTCCCTCTAAGTCCTGTCACCAAGAGCAGCCACTGTTGGACATGAGGGTCTCTTTCCTTCTAAGCTCTCTTCAGTTATCAGTTCAGGATTATACTGTATATATGTTTTTTGTTTTTGTATTTTGCATTGTGTGGACTTTTTGTAGTCATAAGATTCAGGTTTTGCTTCAATTCTGGAAAAATCTCAGCCATTATCTTTTGGAGGTTTCCTTTCTAGTATTTTCTCTGTTCTCTTCAGACGTAGTTACGCAAGCAGTCTTCCAGATACCTTTTTTTTTTTTCCTTTTTTTAAAATTTATTTTTGAGAGACAGAGAGAGACAGCACGAGCAGGGGAGGGGGTCAGAGAGAGGGGGAGACACAGAATCCGAATCAGGTTCCAGGCTCTGAGCTAGCTGTCAGCACAGAGCCCGACCCGGCACTGACCATGAGATCATGACCTGAGCCAAAGTCAGATGCTCAACCGACTGAGCCACCCAGGCGCCCCCCCCCCCGCCCCCCCAGGTATCTTAACTTAAACATTTTTTCCCCAGTTCTCAATCTCTCGGAGTTATGTTTGAGAAAGTTTCCTCAGTTCTATACTCCGGTTAACTGACTCTCTTTATTTGTATCTGGTTTATTATTTTGCCTTAGCCAGCTTTTTTTTTTTTTTATTTGTATCTGGTCTGTTATTTTACTGATCTGTTGCGCTTTTAATTTCAACAATGGTTCACCTTAGTTCCAAGATAAATAATTGGCCCCTTTATATGCCTTCCTGCTTTTTTAATACATACATACATATATATAAACCCACCTCTTTTTACTTTGTGAATGTAAATTCTTCCTCTATCCCTTTTGAGGATTTAAAAAACAATACTCTGAAGCCCTTCTCTGACTGCTCTAGCATCTTGGTTTCTTTGGGTATGAATTCTTTGATTTGGCAGATTCTGATCATTGGATGTCCTCGTATGTTCGCTAATGTCTCATATGTCCTCGTATGTCTTATTGTGAACTCGAGGTGATCTTATGATTTCTCCTGCCCTATGTCTGCAAGGGTCTGTGCTTTTAAACCAGAGCTCCTGTCAACAGCTCAGCTCAGAGCTCTGCCTGCGCTATAGATTCTATGGCTCAGGCTTGGGTCCCAAGCTCATGGAAGGTATTTCATTTTGGCTCCTTGACACAGATGGGCATCCTTTTTGGCTGTGGCCCCTGGAAGCAGGATTCTGTGTCCAGTTTCGCCTCTTACTGCCTGGGTAGATGTTGAGACCTCTATTTCCATGGCTCATAACGGACCCATCCCCCATGAACCATGTGACTTTGAGTCCTATTTGAGATTGTAGCGTCCCATCTTTTGATTCATTTATTTTTAGAGAGTCCTCTTTATTTTTGATCCGCGATTCCCTTTTCTTATCTCCAAGCAGTACTATGTAAATTTTAAAACATCTAAAGGTTTATCTATAAATTCTGAGTCTTAGGAGCAGAGGGCGGGTGGTTACGGAGTGCGTTCACTCTGATTTTGACCCAGTTATATTTCACAACCTGCTTTCATTTTTCTCCAAACTTGATTATGTATTCGTGGAATTTTCCCTTATTATTAAATAGACTGCTCAAACATGATTTTAAATGACTGTGGAGTATTCTGTTTATACCACAGTCATTGTGACTAATATTTCTATTTTCCGCCTTTAGTAAGGTTTATTTCTGGCTCACATGTGTGTTCTTTTCGGCACCTTGTGCTGATCTTGCCCTGGGCATTTGTTTCTCGGAAAATCTTTGTTGATTGAATGAATCACAGTCCTGGTTCCGATGCCAGCTTGCTGTCGTTTCCAGGTGAACTTAGCACGCTGTGGTTTAGGGCTGTCCGTGCCGAAGCTGTTCCCTAAATGCTGACGGATTTAACAGGTGTGTGCCAGGTCTCCCCTTCTTTCTAGTGGGCAGGCAATTACTAGCCATCCTTGGGAATAACAGAACCTAGAGTCTGGGGGTTCCCTACAAAAGGCCCAGGTGTTGTTAGGTATGGGTCATCAGCAGGACGTAGAACTTTCTCTTGTAACCTGATGGCTCCAGAGTTTGGCTATGAGGGAGACTCTGAAAGCTCCTGGGAAGGGCAGACAGGCACGTCAGGATGCTGGTGGGTCCCAGTCACCCCGTTACAGAAGACTTAGGTCATTCTGGAGAGACTGGGGGGATGCTTTCTTTAGCCTTTGCGATGAGACATGTCCTATACAGTCATCTCCTCCTTACATAAGTCAGTGGAGACCAAAAGGCATCACCCCGAGAGGCATGACTAGCCTTCCAGGTGGCCCTCAGGGGTCACTGGTCATCACTTGGACTCCTGGTAGCTGTGTTAAGCTGGATGTGGAGGGTGCGGTGTTCATGTTCTTTCGGGTGCCCCAGGTGGCAAGTGCTTCTCTGGGTGGAGTGATGGAAGTGGTAAGGGGGCTGGGAGGGAAGGAGGAAGGCAGAAAGAGACCGAGAGGGAAAGAGAAATACAAATAGAATCTTGGGTTCGCACTACCAAATGACGGCTTCTGGTAAGGCCATAATGAAAACAAGGTCCTGATGTTGTTAGCGGGTGGGTTTGTTTGTCCTGCACCTCCGGTTCATTATCCAAATTTCAGTTTGTGGCCAGCATTAAAGTTAGGAGACATCACACTTAAGAAATGTTTTTAATGCTTATTTTTGAGAGAAAGAGAGTGCTTGTGTGCGCGCGCGAGTGCAACCATGAGCAGGGGAGGGTCAGAGAGAGGAGGAGACCCAGAATCCGAAGCAGGCTCCAGGCTCTGAGCTAGCTGTCAGCACAGAGCCCGACGCGGGGCTCGAACCTGCTGACTACAAGATCATGACCTGAGCCAAAGTTGGACGCTTAACCGACTGAGCTACCCAGGCGCCCCAGAATCATCACATTTTTTTTTTTTGCATTTTGTTGTTTATTTCTTTTTCTTTTTTTTCCCATAATATTTTATTGTCAGATTTGTTTCCATACAACACCCAGTGCTCTTCCCCATAAGTGCCCTCCACCATCACTACCACCTGTTTTCCCCCCACCCCCTTCCCCTTCAACTCTCAGTTCATTTTCAGCATTCAATAGTCTCTCAAGTTTTAAAAAAATCCAAATTTCATGCTTCACTGAAAGAAATCAGAAGGCCCGGAAACATGGGCCCCACACGCTGGGATGCAGCTGTTGGCTGGAGGTGAATGGCACCCCTCCCGTCGCCCATTCCATCCTCTGCTTGCCCACTTCCCTTCTCCATGGTAGGCACAGGGCCCTGAAGGCACTGCACTTTGAGATCCCTGATGTAGGTGAAGAACATCGTGGGTCTTTGTTAGGAAAGGCCTTCCTGGAAACCCCCCTTCTCTCCCAAGGGCTGCTCCTTGGTGAAATGCGGCTGCGTTCACCTCCGCCATCACTGCCCTACTGAGCCCACAGGCCTTCAATCCTTAACACAGTACTTTAGGAAGCCCCTACCAACCAACCTGAGTCAGGCCCCGGAAAACCTTGGACAAAGGGTCCGAGGACCTAACGTCTATTTCCAAATAGCAGTGTGACCCGGAGAAAGATCCTTGACCTTTCTGGTCCTCAGGCTTTCCTGTGGAATGAGGTTTAGGGTGATGCCATCTCTGAGCCTCTTCCAGCTCTGAACATTTTATCGCCTTCAAATAAAAGACAGGCAAGAAATGGGCCAAAAGTGTGCCACCGTTATCTTTGAGTGGTAGACTCATGCTATTTCAACCTCCAAAAAAAAAAAAATGTCATCCTGGGGCACCTGGGGGGCTCAGTCCATTGAGCATCCGACTTTGGCTCAGGTCATGATCTTGCAATTTGTGAGTTCGAGCCCCGCATCAGGCTCTGTGCTGACAGCTCAGAGCCTGGAGTCTCCTTCGGATTCTGTGTCTCCCTCCCTCTCTGCCCCTCCCCTGCTCATGCTGTGTCTCTCAAAAAATGAATAAACATTAAAAAAAACTTTTTAAATGTCATCATAGCATGGTTAATGACTTGAATCTTGAGTTAGGTTGTCTGTGCTTAAATTCAGGCTTTCAGTTCCCAGCCGGGAGATCATGGGGAAACTGCTTAATGTCTCTGAGCCTCGGGGTCCTCACTGTTTGTTTGTTTTTGACCCCAGCCTGCAGTCAATGTCTTTGTTTTCTAAAAGGGAACAGGAAGAGTACCCGCTTCACAGAGCTGTAGGATTTAAATGAGATAGTAGTTAGCTCAGTGCCTGGCTTGTAATGAACACTTATTACAGGAATGCTATTGTTATTGTGTCTGTATCTTGTGACTTTTATTTTTGTTATGTGCACATGGACTTTTTAGCAACCAGAGAAAATGACGAAGGGGGATGTGGTGAGCTGATGGTAACAGCCGCAAGAAACTGGGGCTGAATCCCATCCGTAGACGTGGGAGAAGTGTAGAGTCCAACATGAAACGATTCATCTTTCCTTAATATGAACATAGACGGGAATATGAATTTCCTGGGACAACCAGGGGCTTTTAGTTCTTCGAACTTGCCGTGGGCTTTATCCTGGCAAACCGAAGATCACACTTGATCTTAGCCAAAAGGCCGAGAAGCGATCAAACTGAAGATCAGATGTGGCCAGTGTGAAAGTGACCGCAAGAGGAGACTGTCTCCGTGCGCTTTGCAGTAAATAACTCCCCTAGTCAGACTGTCTATTTGCACTGGGCTTAGGGCTTTGGGTGTGGATAGATACAGTCTCTCTTTTTGTCTCTGCCAAAGATTAAGTAACTCAGTGATGGCCCGGGAAACCTGGCAGCCCCTAAGGTATTTGATTAGAGTCCTTACCCACTGTTCTTTTGCTCTTATTTGATTGCCCTCTCAAGCTACTGACTGGGACTCCAGTTGGTTTAGGGAAGGGGCTTAGATTCAAGAGGGACCGTGGGTTTTGATGTTAATGTTTTGGTTGTCTAAATTGATTAAGATGTTGGGTGATGTAATTAAAACTTAGAACCATCTTCCCGGATTGAAATGACGGACCCAGATACTAGACACAGCACTGGAGGATTTAAGAAGGAACGGCGCTCTCTTGTAGGAAGGGGGGAGATGGAGCTTTCAAATTTGAGAATGATCTTTGCAAGAGTCATGAACTGGTGGCCTGCCTGCTGGCTCGGCCTCCTAAGGGCATTAGTATTTGATTTCACTAATAGGGTATTTAAAATGCCTGAATTTTAATGTCCTTGCTCCCGGTTATTTGACATCCAGCCAGAGTCACCCATTTATGTTAATTGCATGGTGTCCGCAAGTGTTTGAGATTGTGATCTCTAATCACAGGGATTGTGTGTATTTGCTTGCTTGTTTTGTACTTGATGCTCAGACTCGGGTGGTGATATGGCTCTTAGAAAAAGCGAAGTCCGTGTTTCTAGAAATAAAATGTCCAAACCAAGAGAGGTGATAGCTGCCTTGTACCTTTTCTGTTGCAAATAACAGAATGTTTGACCAGTGATGGCTTAAACAATTAAGACATAGAGTTTTGTTTTGTTTTTATTTAACAAGGATCCCCAGGTCTGATTTAGTGACTCAGTAACCCATTAAGGATTCAGGTCCTTTCCCCTTTTTCTATTTTGTATCTCTCAGCTATTTCCTCTTGGTCACAGGATGGCTGCTTCTGTACCAGCCATCACGTCTTCACATGCCAGCCTGCAAAGTGGGGGAGAAAAGGAGGGGAAAGAAGTTTTCTTTTAGGCCCTCTCCTCTTCCATTAGAATTGACTTCCCCTTATGATTCATTGGCCAGAAGTGGGTCACATGCCTCCCCTTGAACATCACTGCTACAAATTAACAGTCAAGATTGTCTTCCAAGAATGGATAATTGCCACTGAAGCAAAATTGGCTTCTCTTAGCAGAAGTGTCGGAGCAATGACCGAGTGGGACAAGTGATGATCTCTCCAGCCACATAAACACCATGATCTGTAGACTTGACTTAGTTTGGTGGCGGGGGGGCGGAGGGAGTGTAATATTTAAAGACAGATGTTGAAAAGCTACTACAGTGTGTCCAGAGGAAAGTCCTTCAGCGGTGCATAGGATCTAAATGACATATGGTTGAGAGTCTCAGAAAAAATATTTGGGGAAGTTCAGCCTGGAGAAGAGAAATCTCCGAGAGGACATGAAAGATGGGCCGTTACGCGGTAGAGGTTTAGCCTTAATTTTTTTTAAAAATTATTTTGGAAATGGAACTGGGGCCAGAGGATGAAATTATCAGGAGTAAAGTTTTAGTTTGATATCAGCAATAAGCTTTGGCAATTAGGTCTCTGACCGAAGACCCCGAAGGCTCATTGAACAATGAGTGCCCGTCAGACATGACTGAGCTCAGGGTGACTGCCCTCTGTCAGGGGTTGGGGGGTGGGTGGGACTCACGGCAAGATTGGACGGGGTCACCTCTGAGGTTCTCAGAGGCTCTGCACCTCTCAAATCCTTTTTTTTTTTTTTTTAAATCCCCAAGTCCTGGTACTTTAGGCCCTTGGATTTGGCTGAAAACCAACATCCTCATTTTCTGCAGGCGTGTGAGTAATTCAGTATAAATTTGCCAGGCTTGGGGGAGGAATTCATGATCCTGGCATCATCACCTCCAGTCTCCAAAGGACTTTACATCATCCTGAAGGGGAGACAGTATTTGAAAAGCAGAAAACCTATGTATATATCAACTCACACACACATATATAAATATAAACAGAAGTAGGTCAGCCGGCATCATATTTACTAGTGGAAATGTTTTTGGCCAAGAAGTCCAACTACCAGAGATGATGTTTAGAATAATTGCCAGTGATCTCCGAAGAGGGGAGGATTTACAACTGCATCCAGTTAATCATGATTACTTAGGGAAGTATATTCACTTTTAAAAAAAAATTTTATCCTTTTGATTTATTTTTGAGAGACAAAGAGAGACAGTGTGAGCAGGGGAGAGTCAGAGAGAGAGAGAGAGAGAGAATCTGAAGCAGGCTCCAGGCTCTGAGCTGTCAGCACAGAGCCTGACGCGGGGCTCAAACCCACGAACCGTGAGATCATGACCTGAGCTGAAGTCGGACGCTTAACTGACTAAGCCACCCAGGTGCCCTGTATATTCACTTTTTTGGTGCACATTATTGTAAGAATACTTTTATATTCTAAAGAGAGAGCCAGAGCCCTCTCTGAATTTCCACTTGTCAATTTTTTCTTGCTTGTCCGCTGCACCACCCTGCATTTTGAACATTTCCTTATGGTCGCAATGGCTCTGGGGCTATTCTGTTGTTTACCAATCTTTTCTGTTCCTCCTTCACATCTCCCAAGAAAAAATAAAATCCAGAATTGCTTTCCTAACGCTTTGTCTTGGCATTCAAATTTTACAACATTCCATATGATGGAAATGGGTGCATTGTAATTGTTAAAGCTAGAGTAAAAAAAAAAAAATCCAAACAGTACAATACAGAATTCAGAGAAAGAATATTTGCTCAGTCCATGCATGGAAGGTCTTCAGACACGGTCACCTCTCCCACGAGGTGACCGTGACTGTGTTACCCATTCCAAGAGGAAGAATATGAAATGGGAGCGGTGGTTTGTTCCCATTTGTAAGTTTTGTTGGCTGTTGGTATGTTACAAGGATCTTTTCTTTTTCAAAAAATTTTTTAACGTTTTATTTATGTTTTGAGAGAGAGACCGCATGAGCAGGGGAGGGGCAGAGAGAGAGGGAGACACAGAATCCGAAGCAGGCTCCAGGCTCTGAGCTGTCAGCACAGGGCCCAACGCGGGGCTCGAACCCACGAACTGTGAGATCTTACCTGAGCCGAAGTCGGACGCTTAACCGACTGAGCCACTCAGGCGCCCCTGATCTTTTCTTTTTCAGTCTCGCTGACTTGAAAGAGGTTCAGTCATGTTCCATTGGTCCCCAACTGTGTGTGTTTCCCCAAAACAAAATAAAAATTCACTCTGGAATATGAGGCGACGTGTGAAACTCACTGGTACCTTCTTGCCAGGCCCACATACTCACCCTGGGAACTCAAGATAATTTGGGGTGAGCTGGGCGGGGAGTCACGATCATTTCACACATGAATAGGAGGTATGGACCCTCCCTGGAGGGATGCACAGTCATGAGTCTTCATTCCGTATTATGTATAGTTGTTAGGGGTTCACAGGTCCTCTGAAACTCATTCATAGACTTCCTTGGGATTTATTTATCTATTTATTTATCGGTTTATAAATATGTTCATTCCTCAGACATTTGTGGGCCTTATGCACTGTGTCCACATGTTCTGTAGATCTATCTGCGATCAGATCGTTGGCTTTGCTGTGCATCTGCTGGAGGAGGCTGGCAGTTGAAGCCCGGAGGGGCGCACCTGTGATGGGGGTAGCACGGGGGGGCTGGGGAGCAGAGCCGAGGGGCACCTCCGCCAGAGGCGTGCGGGTGAGGGCTTGTCGGAGGCTCTGGGCTGGCTCTGAATTGGAGAACTTCTGGTCAGAAGAGGCTGGCATCCCGTGTGTCTGCCCCTGCCGGTCACACCGGTGGCCGCAGAGGGACGAGCCGCTGAGAGGAGGAGGAGGAGGAGGTTGGCTCACGGAGGCCCCAGCTTAGCATCCAGGCCTTTCCCTCCCTGTGATGTGTTCCTCCAGGCTGCCAGGCTTGACTGTTGTTTTGATAGCTCCTGGATTTTCCTCTGGATGGCAGTTCTCACAATCAAAACATTGAGCTTTCTGCCGATCTCCGTTTGGTTGTCACAAATGGCTGAATGTCTCCTGCTCTTTCTTGTCTCTTCCAAATTCGTAAACTCTAGCCAGGAAGAGTGAGTGGCATTTTGAAGTCCATGTTGTCTGGCATGTCTGGAGTCCTAGGGCTGAAAAACAACATATTTTCTAGACGAATTGTTGTAAAGAGAAGGTATTTGTAGGGCTGAGGGAATGTGATGGTGGCCAACTCGGGTGAAAAGAGCCGGAGCACAGGGAGAGGACGCTGAGCTCTAGGGGATGCTGGCGAGGCCCTGGTGCCAGGGGGCAGGTACGGCTTCCGCCTGCGGGATTCCGAAAAAGGCAGCCCCTGGGGGAAGACCCAGCTTCCCGGTCAAATCGCACGTTAGTTAGTTGCTGTTGGTTTTGCCTCGGTTAATCAGTACGCCTTTTAGTTTATATTGTCCCCTGATGTGTTCGTTCCTTTGTAAGACCTTTCGGCAGCATTCAGAGAAATACTCTTATCGTGTAGAATTTCAGACGCGTCCAAAAGGTGAGACAACAGCGTGAGCCCTCACGTCCCCGTCACCTGGCTCCGACAGTTATTAACACATGCCGCTTCTCGTTTCATCTGGAATCGTTTTAAAGCAAATGCCAGACGCTGTTGTGTTTCATCTACAAATATGTCAGTATGTATCTCCAAAGGAGGAGGATTTTACAGACTGTTAGAAAAAAATATATAACTTCAGCCGAGGAGCCCGGGGTAGTGCAGTCGCTTAGGCATCCAGCTCTTGATTTCGGCTCAGGTCCTGATCTCATGGGCTCCAGCCTCATACCGGGCTCCGTGCTGACAATGCGGAGCCCGCTTGGGATTCTCTCTCTCCCTCCCCTGCTTGCTCCCTCTCTCTGAAAATAAACAAACATCCAAAACACCCACAATTCTTAAAACAACAACAACAACAACAACACCTCAGCTAACATAAAAGGAATCTGACGAATCTAACATTTGGAGGACTTGAGGGATTCAAAGACATAAAACAATAAAAATCACCTTTGACGTCACCAACCGCAGACCGCTACCGTGCTGTTTTCGTGGATTTCCCGCTAGTCTTTTTTTTTTTTCCTTCTTTTTTTCTAGTCTCCTATACCTGCCCCAGCAACACAGATACATATTGGTTACATAGTTTCCCATATAGCCTCTAATTTACTTTACATTCTATCACTAGCATTACAGACGACATATAAGCATTCTTACCTGCTACCTTTTCCATTCCGTGGACACATCATGATTTCCTTGATAACGTAGCTGTCTTCACTTTTGTGGCCATTAAACATAATACCTCGGCGGAGAGCTTCAAAATGAAATGTCTGAGTCGCAGATTCCCGGTTTTGAATTGAATCCTACGTCTGAAATCACTGGGTCACCGTGCACGGAGAATTTTAAGGTTCATGATACGTCCTGCTAATTGGCTTCCAGAAGGCTTGGACCGCTGGACGCTTCCGATAGCTCTGCTGAGGTAGCCCCCGCACCTAACTCTGGCCCACACTTGAAACAGAGGTCGTTCTCAACGGTTCTGCAGAAATGTTGTCTCGCTGTTGGAATTTGCATCTCTTTTATGGCACCTGTGGCGGAATGTATTTTAATTTAGTCAGACTTTTATATCCCTCGGTGTTGCACATCTTAACCTGTGATGGTTCTCATTGTGTGAATGGAAAACCTCAGAAAATGATGGATTCCAATATAAAGTACAGTAAAATAATTTGAATTTCTAAAAAATAATAAATATTTTGAAGCCTGGCAGGGAGCTATGTGATTATTCATTCTTAGTCACTAGGCATTGCTCAGCCATTGTGTCTCTATCAGCGTTGCTTCAAGAATTGCTTTAAAATAGAAGATTTCCCAGCAGAGAATCATTTTGTGGGATTTGACTATTATGATATGCCAGGAGGCGAGGTGGAGAACCTTGTCCTGGTGGCCGGCGATGTGCTCATGTCCCGGGCATCGTGGTGAACGGTAGGGATGTGGAGCCACGGTTGGCTCCTCTCTCTAGAAAAGCAAAGGCAGGGTGACAATGTGACAGTAACTGCCCTGTGATCCGAAAGGGATATTGTGTGGGCGTCACAGAATCGCTGCTGTTTCCCAAGGCAGGGGTGAGGGAAGTGAAATGAATTTTAAAGGAAAGTAGAAGGGAGTTAGGACTGACATTAACAGGTATGGGGGAAAGCTTCCAAATATTTAACTATTATGTAGAATGATCCTTATTAGGGACTGAATGTTTGTCCCCCTGCCCCCCCCCCCCCCCCCGGCCAGGCGCTGTTGAGATCCTAACCCTAATGGCATGGAATCAGGAGATGGGGTCTTGGGAGGTGATTCGGTCATGAGGGTGGAACTCTCAGGAATGGGACTCATGCCCTTATACGAAGGACCACAGCTCCCTTGCCCCTTCCACTATGTGAGCACACAGCAAGAAGATGGCCATCTATGAACTAGGAAGTGGACTGTCCTCAGACACGGAGTCTGCCGGTGCCTTGATCTTGGACTTCTAGCCTCTAGAGCTGTGAGAAACCAATGTGTGTTGGTAATAACCCCTCCCCAGTCTGTGGGATTCTGTTACAACTGAGACCATCATGAGCTGATGCCCCCAGAGCCCCTGTTGGGTTGGGTGTCAGTCCTCTTGTGCTGCTTCTGAGAAGGTAGAGGCTTCCTGAGGGAGGGGCTGAATGGCAGAGGGGCTTGAAGACCCTGGAGGCTGTGGCCATTAACTGTCAAAACCAAAGCATTTTGACATATGAACAACCAGGATGGTTGTGTCCTGATGTACCAGCTGACCAGACCCCAGACTAGAGCACGACTGACGTCTCTAGGTCTTTCATGCCAAAGCGGTGCAGTGGGTTTCTCAAAGAACCATCTAGAACATGGCAGAGGATGGCTGTTTCCTCAGACATAGGTTAGCCGTGCCCAGAGACGGGGAGGTGGGCGTGGAAACATGTCGATGCTCCCTTTCCTGAAACATGGACCAGAAATGTGCCCCTGAGCCCAGCGCTTTCCCAGTTAGGTGTCTGGCCATTCCTCCCCCACACACCTCCCGCCCATGGAGAGAGAGGCGTGGGGAGCAGAAGCCAGCTGGGTCCCCAGTCCCCGCCCCCTTTTCCTCCAGGGCAGGACCTTCCCAAGAAACTCCTGTTTTCCCTGGGGTTGGATGAAAGGGTCTGTTTCAGTCTCTGGTTTTGGGATGTGACATGGCCATTTGCACAAGCAAAAAACAATAATAATTTTATAACTTAGCGAAAGTATTCCGCAACCTAAATGAGCTTTGATGGACTTTGAGGGACGTCTGGGTGTGTCAGTCAGTTGAGTGTCTAACTTGTTGATTTCAGTTCAGGTCATGATCCCAGGGTCATGGGATGGAGCCCTGCATTGGCCTGCATGCTGAGTGTGGTGCCTGCTTGGGATTCTCTCTGTCTCTCTCTCTCTGTCTCTCTTTCTCTTTCTTTCTTTCTCTTTCTTTCTTCCCCTTCGCCTCTCTCCCCCTGCTCATGGGCACACACTCTCTCTTTAAAAAAAAAAACAAAAAAACTTTCAGAAGCGGGCCCTAGATGTGCCCTAGTGAGATCAGGTACTTCCTTTGCTGGTAACATCTGTGGCTTCCCTCTATCCTTCAGAATGGGAAATTCTCCATTCCCATACTAGTGCATAGAGGTTTTCAAATTCTGCTGGTTTCCAGGGGGAAACTTCATCTGAGGGTAGGTCTGAAGAGCATGGGTTACGTCACAGTTTATCATTTTTGAGGTAATGCACTGAATTGTGTTGCCCTCAAAGGCATAACCCCCAGCAACGCAGAATGCGACTGTGTTTGGAGATAGAGGTCTTTAAAGAGGTAATGAAGGTACAATGAAGTTATAATTTACGTTAAATTGGGCCCTAATATGATATGACTTGTGTCCTTAAAAGAAGAGATTAGGACACAGAGTAAAGACCGTGTAGAGATCACAGGGAGAACACGGCCATCTTTGCACGCCAAGGAGAGAGGCCACAGTAGAACCCAACCTGCCGACACCTTGACCTTGGACTGGCAGCCTCCAGTACGGGCACTCTGTTACGGTGGCCCCAGCGAACGGGTGTGGAGAGCTTCAGAGGTACATGCAGCTCAGTGTCAAGGCTCCTCAGTGCTCCTTGTCTACTGAACGGGGAGGGGGCTATGGTGCCCCGGCTCAGAACCCGGAACCCCATCTATGTTAAGGCTGACCTGACGCTTCTCATGATGGGGCTTCTGTGCTGGCCACGGGGCTCCCGCATGAGGACCCGAGTCTGTCCTTGTCTTGGAGTCCTTCCTGGGACATGTCTAGGACATCTGGGTTCAGGGCTTCCTGAACACTTTGACTCTGATAGCCTTAGGGGCTGAGAGACAGATCGAATAATTGTCCTCCAGAGAGGTCACGGTCCCTGGACCCGTCAATACTTTACCTTATATGGCAGAAGGGACGTTGGGAATAGGGTGAAGTTAAGGCTTTTGGAAGTTGACGATGTTCTCTTGGGATTATGATGTGGATCCCGTGTAATTGCAAGGATCCTTAGAAGAGCCAGAGACGAGCGGGGATGACAGCAGAGTGTGGAGGGTTGCTGCCAACATGGAGGGAGTGGCCTCGAGCCCAGGCACACAGGTGACCTAGCAGCTGGGAAAGGCTGGGAAACAGATCCCCCCCCCGGAGCCTCCAGAGGGAGCACAGCCCCATCCAGACCTTGATTTTAGTCCAGAGGGGCCCATTCCAGACTTTGGACCCCTGGAGCTGTAAGGGGACAAATATGTGTCACTTTAAGCCGCTGAGTTTGTGGTGATTTGTTGGAATCCAGTACTCGGGAGAGTCTCGTAAACACTATGGAGGGCAGGCTGTGCCCCAAGTGGCCTTCTCTCTGTGCTTCCCCTTGGAAGTTCATGTAGGTGGTGCACCCCGTCCCATGATGCAGCTGTGGGGGGGGAAACGGCTTATGTGATACATGTGTCAGCATTTCCCTTCATCAAATAGTGCAGCAAACTGATAGTCTAGGGAGCTGCTGCGTTCATTCCCTGAACCTGCCGTGCTGTGCCTGCCTCTGAGAGTGTGCCCCTTGCATCCATATAGCTCAAAACCTGGCTCCGGAACATACTGGCTCTTTGTCCTTGGACAGCTCATGTAACCATTCTGAACCTCAACTTCCTTAGCTATAAAATGGGTTAATAGTAACCTCTGTCTTGCAAGGTGATCATTCGTGAAGACCAGTAAGTATCTGTGACAGGTGTATATAGCTCATTGCTTGGCCAATAGAGCAGAACGTGCTCTAATACAGATCTCTTCACCAAGTCGACACTTTGCATCTTGCAACAGCATGATGAAGTCGATTGCATTAGTAGAGCACGTGTGTGAATCCAAAGGCGGAGCCTCGTTGGGCATTCTGGTGGGGTTTCCTAAACTTGCACTACTGTCGTGTTGGCTGGGTAGTCTTCTGTTGTGGAAACTGTCCTGTACATTGGAGGACGGTTAGCAGTGTCCCTGGCCTCCACCCACCATCTCTCCCCACCCCCAGATGGGTCCAGACACCAACAAATGTTCGCTGCACGTTGCATTCATCCCTGGTGGAGAACCACGGTTCCAGGGTGTGAGGTCTGGTCCCTGGTGCTACTGGAGACACAACGGTGCTTAATAAGTAAAGTCATCTTTACACTCGGCGTTCCACGCTTCTTACAACCTTCGAAGCTTGGAACAGACGCGTATCAGTCAATGTGCCTGTCTCTCTATCCAGTGGAATCTACTCCCTTGTTTGGGGGCTGGTGTCAAGACCAAGAGAGTCGTTTTGTGCAAGGGTTTTAACACTTTTCATTGGCTCCTCTGGCAGCTGAGAAATGCTGAGACAGAATGAGTAAGGACACCGAGCAGATTGCAAAAGG
The DNA here is from genome assembly GCA_004023785.1 of Mungos mungo. NCBI lineage: Eukaryota > Metazoa > Chordata > Mammalia > Carnivora > Herpestidae > Mungos > Mungos mungo. The sequence goes on from PISW01002189.1 coordinate 134,407, forward strand.
CACAGATGCTCCCGCACATAGGTGCTTAATATTCTTTCGAGAAGGATGACTCATGTAGCTCATACATGGCTTTACGGGGAGTTGTCTGAACAATTACTGTGCCTCCACCAAATTCTCCCATCCAAGTACTAACCAGGCCCAACCCTGCTTAGCTTCCGAGATCAGATGAGATTGGGTGTGTTCAGGGTGGTATGGCCATAGACACCACCAAATTCTTTATGAACAGATTCCCCATCACTCTTGGACCTGGATGGGGAGGTGGGAAGAACCAAGAAATTCAGGATGCCCAGGGAAGAGAAAAGAGAAAAAAAAAAAAACAAATTAATAACGAGCTTTCTGTAAGTTTGGGCATCTCTCCAAAATGCACTGAGATCAAATTTTATTTCTTAAACGAATCTGTTCACGTTGATGGTTGATTTGGGTTAGTGCAATTGGTTGGAAGAATTGATGAAAGCAGCCAAGAGCTCTGGTTCAACTGCACAGAGGAACGGTTTTGTTCCCTGACCAGACGTCCACCTCCAAGCAAAGGATAAGCATCGTGAGCCGCACGGTGACACATAAGAGATCTAGATAGATCTCGGATCCCACCCGTTACCAGGAATCCTGCTTAGAATGGAGGTTGTAATGGAGCCCCTACAGGGAGCCTTGTCTTTGATTCCCGAAGCCATGTCTGGTGTCCTGGCTGGGGCAGAATAAGTTCTGCGGCACTGAGGCTGGCCCAAGTCCACGTCCCATCCACTGTGCACTTGCTGTCGGTCCCCTCCCACTCACTTCGTTTGTGAGGACTGTACCCCACTTATATTTAGGACTCCGTCTTTCCCTGTTCCCGGGATCCAGGACACTGGTTTGGCGCAGGATTGGTGCTCAGTAGATCTCTAAATAAAATAGCACATGAGTAGGAAGGGCTGGGGCCAGGACTGTGCTGGTTTTCCCCAGCTGCTGTGTCAGGTCACCACAAAACAATGCATTTTCATCTTCTTAGCGCTCCGGAGGGCAACTCTGAAGTCAGGTGCCCTGTGCCGACATCAGCAAGGCTGCGCTGCCTCTGGATGCTCTGCGGGAGAATCTGTTTCCCAGCATTTCCCGGCATCCCACTCCTTGGCTTCTGGCCCCTTCCCCACCTTCGAAGACAGCACCATCTTGCCTCACTTGTCACATCTCCTGGAAGGACCCTTGGGATCACACTTAGGCCTCACCCCAAATCCCTGATAATCTCCCCAGCACACGATCCTTATAAGTGAGCAGACATGTATGTGTGTGTGAATGTATGTATGCATGTGTGTATGTAGGCTCCATGCCCAACTTAGGGCTTGAATTCAAAGTCCTGTGATCAAGGGTCACATGCTCTGGGTGGCTGAGTTGGTTAAGTGTTTGACTCTTGATTTTGGCTCAGGTCATGATCTCACAGTCGTGAGGTGCAGCCCCATGTTGGGCTCTGCTCTGGGTGTGTAGCCTGCTAGGGATTTTCTCTCTCCCTTTCCCTCTGCCTCTCCCCTACTTGTGTGCTCAGCCCTCTCAAAAAAATAAATAAAAACAGTCATGTGGTCTACCAACTGAGTCAGGCCTTCACTCCCCAAGACCTGTAATTTAATCATATCTGCAAAAATCCCTTTTACCATTTAAGGTAACACTTGTGGATTCTGGGGAGTGTGGCCTGGGGCCTGTACCTCGGGGTCCACGGCTTAACGGACCACAGGTGTCATTATAACCGCCTCACCATAGAGGCAGGGCAGGATTGGCTAACACGTGTCGTCCATGTCACCGTGTTGGTGGAGTAACACGTGTCGTGCATGTCACCGTGTCGGTACGCTGAGCTTGGGTGGGCAGACTTGGCAAACTCTGGGCCTCAGTTTCCTCATCTGCAGGTGAAGAGGTGGGGCTGAGGGCCCTTCCGGCTGTACCGTCTTTCCTTCCCTGGGGGACTTCCGTGTGGTCAGAAGAGCAGGTTGTATTGGAAAACTCGGGCATGTTGAGTTAGGCAGGGATGGCATCTGAACTTCAGCACCTTCCTCTGACCAGAAAGAGTTCTATATATATGAAATCATACACTGATAGTGTATCTTCTTCCTTGCTTTCTCCACTCTGGACCTCGCCTCTCCTCATCTTTAAAATGTGGTTGAGATTGGCTAAAGTGCCCCGCCTTGGTAATGGGGTGTCTCCTGCTTCTGGGAGGTCAGGAGTCCCCCCATTGTGGCTGATGATGATCGGCCTCCTCTCTGCTCAGGAGGGCCTGTGCCGCTGTATAGGTGTGACAGGGCCTTCCTCACGGCCTCCCTGGCAGCCACCTTCCCAAGACACGGTCTTCTTGGGCAGACCTCTTGTCCTGGGTTATGTCCCATCCCCCTGGCTGCTGGGAGGGCTCCTCCCCTTGATGTAAAGTAGAACTCGCTCTGCAGTGATTCACGAGCCACAGGCTACCCCTGAGCCACTGCACCACGGGCATCTCAAACCACACCTTCCTGGAACCTCACAGTCACTCTGTCTCTGTGTCAGTGGGGTCCCTGCTCTCAGCAGGGGAAGGAAGGTGGACGTCCGTCGAACTCCTAGAGGTTCAGGTACCATGCTGCTGGTGGGCATCGGAGGGGCACCGCGTTTGCCGTGTGGAAGGCGGGGGAGCCCGGGGAGTGGTGGCCACGTGCTCTTGGCCACGCAGCTGGGAGGTGGCAGAGCTGGGACTTGAGCTCGGGTCCCCTGGTGCCGCGGCCTGTGTTTTTTTTCCCACCAGAGCTTCTGGGGCTTCAGTCCTTCTCAAGACACCTTCACAATTTTTTGACCATTTTCACTGTTTTTTTTTTAATTGTGGTAAAGGACATATAATGGCCTTATAACCACTTTGGAGTGAACGGTCCAGTGGCGGTGAGCACATTCATACGGTTGTGTGACCTTCCCCGCTCTCTAGTTCCAGAACGGCTCCCGTGTTCCACACGGAGGCCCCGTAACCACGAAGCAGTCATGCCCCCCACCTTCCTTCCCTGCAGCCCTGCCATCTGTCTCTGTGGAATTAATTACTTGTTCTAGGTGGGATGGAATCCTTTAAGACGTGTTGGGTCGGACATCTTCCGTTGAGCGTGATGTTTTCAAGGTTCATCCGTGTTACAGCAGGTGCTTTTGCATTGTGGGGATGCATAGACCTCACTTAGTGTGTCTGTTCATCCCTTGGCGGACGTGTGTCTTGTTTGTACCGTTTGGTGATTGTGAACAGTGCTGCCATGAACGTTAGCATACACTTTCTTCTTTGAACAGTGAGAGCACTTATTTGGCTATAGAACCAGGAGTGGAATTGTGGGGTCAAATGGCTATGTTCAATTTATTGGGGATTGACTTTTTTCCTTTCATTTTCCCCCCACAGTGCTTTTATTTACATCTTAAAATAAGTCTATTTAAAAAAATATTTAAAATGCCATATCATCACCAAAAAAATTGAAACGAGATTCACTTGGAGGCCATGGCTAGCTCAGTTGGTAGAACTTGTGACTCCTGACCTCAGGGTCTTAAGGTCGAGCTCCAAGCTGGGTGTAGAGATTAATTATAAGGAAATAAAATCTTGAGTGGGGGGGAAGAAACCAGTTTCCTTTGCCGTTTATAGATGGCAATAAGAAACTAACAAAATCATGCAAATTTAAAAAACTCAAAAGAAAAATGAAAACGGAAACACAACAGTGCTGTTAAAGCATAACTAGGTGCTATTTCCTACCAAGGCTCAGGATTTTACACGCTCCTTAAAAAGGAAATTAGGAAGTGTTAGAAAGGTGTTGAAAATCTATTAGCTTCAAAAATGAGACTTTCTTATCAACTAATTAGAAGGATCAAAAGAGAAACAGGGCTTGGGGTGCCTTGGTGGCTCAGTTGGTTAGGAGTCTGACTTTAGCCCAGGTCATGATCTCGTGGTTCGTGGGTTTGAGCCCCACATCGGGCTCTGTGCTGACAGCTGAGAGCCTGGAGCCTGCTTTGGATTCTGTGTCTCCCTCTCTCTCTGCCCCTCCCCTGCTTGCACTCTGTCTCTCTCTCTCTCAAAAATAAACGTTAAAAAAAAGAGAAAGAGAATCAGGGCTTTTTCCCACTGTGCTTTAGCAGTACTGCGTGCCTTGTCCATGTAGGACAGAAGCATGTCTGCTCCCACCTCTGGCCCCCGGTTCTGTCCCTTCCTCCACTCCCCAACTTCTGGCAACTTCCCTCGTCTCTGTCACCAGGTCCTTATCACCTCTTGCTCAGACCCTGAGTTGAGTCTTCTAATTTTCCTCACCATCATATTTGCCACTCACATCACAAAAAGGGGATTTGGGGGCGCCTGGGTGGCTCAGTTGGTTAAGCGTCCGACTTGGGCTCAGGTCATGATCTCACAGTTCATGTGTTTGAGCCCTGAATTGGGCTCTGTGCTGACAGCTAGCTCAGAGCCTAGAGTCTGTCTTCGGATTCTGTGTCTCCCTCTCTGTCTGACCCTCTGTTAACACCCTCTCTCTCTCAAAAATAAAAAAATATTAAAAAAATAAAAAACCCAACAACAAAAGGGGGATTCAGAGCATATTACCTCGACTCTTACAGCTCCAGTGGTGTCTCTATTATGTCCAGGATGAAGTCTAAACCCGTAGCCAGGTGCCTAAGAATCACTGCAGTCTGTTCCCCATCACCTTCCAGCTCTTTCTGTTCCCCTTTGGTGTCCTCATCGGGTGAACTAGAGTGTAGCCCACTGTTGTGACCCTGTCAGCGAGTGCCTCCGCACCCTGCCCCCTTTACCTGCGTTCCTCTTCATCTCAGTTGACCTCTCACGGCTCCTATGAAGATCGAACAAGGTAGGGCATATGGAGATCACGAACCCTCTAAAAAGAAATACAAGTGCAAAACGTGTCATTGCTGGCCCTGCTTTCTCTGCAGTCCTTAGGTTCTTCAGCATCAGGGACTCCAAGCTGCTCCTTCTATTTCTTAGGTTCAAAGCAGTTGCCTTCCCAGGGTCATGTGCTCTGTATCTTTCATGGCGTGTGATGGACAGAATGGCCTCCCCACGTGGCTGAATGTACTCTTTTTCTTTACCCTTGCCATGGCCGTCTTCATCCGCCCCCAGTGCCTAGTACGTGTGGTTTGAAAGAGCCAATCTGTGCCCGCCTGGGGGAGAGCACCCAGTCTGCTGGACCGGAAGTGAAGGGAGCTGCCGCCGTCTGGCTCCGCCCTCTTTCCTGGTTCTTCTTCCCCTGTTAGTTGCACCTTCAAATGTGCTTCCTCTAATAGGAAGTGACGATTGAACCATTTGGGCTTTTGAAAGGCACACTCTGCTACCCAGCTGACCCCAGGTAATGAGCAGGCAGCCCGGCCCCGCCTCTCCCCATGCTCTTTGCCTCAGAAGATTTGGGTGGAGCTGTAGAACAGCTGATCCTGGGAGTGACAAGAATGTTGAAAACCACTTGCCCTTGGGGACCTGAGCTCCCCTGGGAGGAAGGAGGCAGCTCTGTGTGCAGGGGCACAGGTGGAGCAGAGAAGCTTAAAGGAAAGCTCCGGCTGGACCATCCCTTTCATTGTCTGGGGTCCCTTCCACTAAAGTAAATTTTCTGCATGGTTGTTCACTTTTTTTGCTTCTTTTCAAGTCTTTTGAGCCTTTGAGCTCTTTCAGTGGGAAAGATGGTTCCTTAGACCTTTATTCCCAACACCATAATCACTGATGGGGTCAAAGTCACATTCTCAAACTTAATAGTCAGCCGAGTCCATAGAAAGGATGTGTTTAGCTGAGCATCGTGCAGATGTGGAGGATGAGGCCCAGAGAGGTCCAGGGACTTTCTGGAAGGCACCCTTCTTCCTGAGTCCCAGCCCATGAGCCTCCTGGCCCATCAGATGCTGATTACTGGCGCTGTTGAAAGGGCCAGCGAGGACATCCTTGCTGACAGGGGATGGTGAGAAAATCTCTTCCTGGTGCAAACTTGTTGCTCACACCACATCGCTTTCAGATAATGTGTAAACTGCTGGCCACACGAATCCTCTTGCCCTGATTTCTGACCTTTGCCTACGTCTCCAGTCTCTGCTCCGTTATTTCCCCCTTTGACGATTTGCTGTGGTCCTGCATTCCCCCACAGAGATTTCTGGAAGGTATTCCCTCCAGAGAAGAGGTTAAACCAGAATAAGGTTAGGAGATGCTCAGTGTCTTAAAACCCTCTGACGTTTACAATACGTTTTAGCCCGTTCAAGGCTGTGAGGCGTCCTCTGCCACAGACATGTTTTAAACTGTGTTTAAATTGTTTCCTACATCAATTTGATCACAAAACTCCCCTTTTGTTTTTCATCCAGTGTTTGTTCTCGGTGGTTTCATAGAAAGGTACCAAAGACTGTTGGTCTGGTGGCCTCAGGACTCCGGGCGTCTCTCACGTTGTCTGGCGGTTGCCCATGCTGCTGCGGCCACTGCCCCTCTCGTATCCTTCAAAATTCATTTCAGAAGTCACACCCTTGGGGAAAACTTGCGCCGCTAACCCCCATGGGACGAGGTGTGTCTTTGCTGCACTGTGGGGCTTTTGTGGCCTCTGCAGACGATCCTCTCGTGGAGGATGGGGACCATGTCTTCTCTATTTCTGTTCCTTCACTCTCTGAGTCACTCCATAAAGACATACTGTGACTTCTGTGTCCAGGCACACTGCTGAGGGTCCCCGGGAACAAAGTCCCTTCCTTCAGAGGGCTTACATCCAAGGGGACAGAGAGATAATGTTAGGTTTTGGTAAGGGTTAAGATAAAAGGTAGGAAAGAGACTGAGGGTGACAGGAGGTGATGCCCTGTGGCTTAGGGATTCCAGAAAAGCTGCGTCAGCTAGGATGTGTTAGGTTTTGCTGCAGAAACAATAGTCCCCATATCTCAATGGCTTATAATAGCAATGGCTTAGCGCTCATTTATGCAACACACCCATGAAGGGACAGTGAGGCTCTCTGCTCCTTATTGCTTCACTTGGGGACCCAGGTGCATAGGGCCTAGGCCACATGGAATGCGGCCAGGTGTCCTGATGGAGGAGAAAGGGGGTGGTGAGTCACATACTGGCTCCTAAGGGCTCACATTTGGTTGGCCACAACTAACTGAAGGGTGGAAGAAAACGCTCTCTTCCTTGTGGCAGGAAAAAAGAAACTGGAGTGGATGGTGGACAGCATTAATGAACACACAGAAGCCCTCTCTGAGAGGAGAACACGTGTGCAGACACCTTAGTGAGGGCGGAAAGGAGCCCTGTGGGTACTGGAGAAGGGGTATTCCCCTGGTGGAGGAAACCGCATGTACAAAGACTAACCCTTCAGCCCTCACCACAGGGTTTAGCACTGAATAAGTGACCAGGCAGTTTGTTAAGTGACTATTTAGAATTCCAGGACTTTATGCCTTCATGAGACCTTGGTATTCCAGTTGCCCAAGTGTCAGAGGCGAGTGCCCGTTTGTAGGAACACCTCCTTTAACCAGACCAAACAAAGATGGCTTGATATTGGGAGTCTCTGGACTAAGAGACAGGGTCAGTTCATTGAACTTGTCTCTGGCTGCATGATTTATTTTCACCTGTCCTTTGATTGAGGGCTTTTCATTCAGGGATCTTAGGTTTTATCCATGAAACAAGAAACACGTGAAGTCACTCTAACTATATGACATTTACTAAATGCATATAAAAAAGAAAGTGAATCATAACCCATGTGTATATCTGATGACTTTATCATATTTGTAATGAGTCTGTCACTGTCCAGAAGGCGTGGCACACTCCAAAGGGGCAGAATGTGTCTGTCTCCTTCCCCGAGTGTCCCCAGCACCTAGAACAGTGCATGGCAAGTGATGGACCACCAGTCCACCCAGTACTTGCAGACCGGTTGGCTTGAGGGAAGAGGAAGCCATATATCTTTCAGGGTTTGGTGTTGGAGAGAGCTCTGACTTCAGCGCCATTGCCTGTCACTTGGCAAAATGAATTTAACTCAAGGAAGAGTGAATTTATCAGGGAAAGGCAATAGTGAGCTGAACACCAAGTCAGGGAGGATGATGAAGCTAGACAACAGTGAGCTGAGGCCACAGGGAAATGAACAGGCTTGATGGATGAGCACAATTTCAATTGTGAAGCTGCTGGAGGGCGGGGCGGGGAAGGGCAGGAAGACTGCCATGTTGGACCGTTTGACCGTAATTATATCCATATTAAATGCTGACGTTGGCAAAAATAAACACTTCCCTGGGTTTATTCAGCCAGAGAACTGAGTGAACAAAGATGTAGGTGGCCAAGTATATATGGTGGGGAACCGTATGTAGACAGTTGTGGTTGGAGCATGGGGCGTTTGCATCTACCCCTGACTCTTCTTGACTTTGATGCTAATTTGGGGCAAATGGAAATAGCACCAGCCATGTTCCTGGATCTGCCAGGTGTCTCGATTTTCTGATGATAGCTTGCTCAGTCTATAGGCCTGTCTACGCAGACCACCACTGTACCAACCTCCCTGGTGGTCACTGCCAGAGAGAGGCTGCCTGAGACAGGCTCATTCGGGTACACAGCGACTCCTTCTCAGAGTGAGTGACAGGTTCAGCAGCTCTGTTGGCATGATGCTAAGTCAGCAGAAGGTTCTGAGCATGGAGGCTCAGCATTTATCTTCCTGCTGCTTTGAATGAGTGTCTCACCTGCAGCTTCCTTGAGAAAAGCTTTAGCATCTCAGGAGCGGGGCCGGGGGTCAGATCGAGGCTGGGGTGTCGTGGTGACTTTGAGGGCTCTCTTTTTTTTTTTAACCTGGAGAACCTTAAATGCCTTGACCTCAGGGGCTTTGGGGGTGCCTTTATGTAGTGGATTTGGGATCTTTTTGAAAAGCTGAAATTATTAGACAAACACAGGATGGGAATGCCTGTTAGTAATTAGGATGAAGACGAAAGTTTCCGTTGTCCAGTGGGTATCAGCAAAAATGGAGGCTGACGATATTGGCCCAACATTGATCTTGCAGAAGACGTCTGGTTTCCGGCAGGTATGAGATGTTCTAGGAAAGCAGCTCCACCATGTTTGAATCGAGTAGGGAGGCCCGGAGTTTGGGGACAATACATCTATACCTTGAAGGCACAGTAGATTTTCATGCCTCATAATTTCCTTTTGTGTTGGGCTTTAGGGCCTTGGGTCAAGGTCTTTCCTTTGTCTAGAATGCCCCTCATCACCCAAATGGCAAAGTCACGTGTGAGCACATTCTCTGTCCAGGAAAAGAGAGGTTGGGGCGCCTGGGTGGTTCGGTGGGTTAAGTGTCTGACTCTTGATTTTGGCACAGGTATGGTCTTGCAGTTTGTGAGTTTGAGCCCTGCACTGGGCTCTGTGCTGACAGTGTGGAGCCTGCTTAAGATTCTTTCTCACTCGCTCTCTCTCTCTCTCTCTCTCTCTCTCTCTCTCTCTCTCTCTGTATATGTGTGTGTGTGTGTCTCCCTGCCCCCTCCTGCTCTCTTTCTTTCTCTCAAAAGAAACAATAGACTTTAAAAAACATATTAAAATTTAAAAAAAAGAGAGAGGTTACCTCATAAATTTGAGAGGCAGAAGGTCAGGGCCAAGGTAGTCCCTGAGGTTAGGGCAACAAAAACCACTCAATGCACACACTCCTCCCTCCCAATCCTGTGTCTCCAATCTTGACCAGGAAAGGGCCTTTCGTAGATTCACCAAGATGGCAGACGGCAAGAATGAAGATTCCCCAAAGGCTTTCATGGTCATGGTGGTTGCTATGCTGCCAAAGAAATTAACATACGAACATTTCACCATCTCTCAGGCCCCAGCTCAACGATCATCTCCTCATGAAGTTTTCTCTAATTTCTCCAGAGTTCCTTCAACATGTATCTTTCAACAGACATGTTCAAAGCAACCAGGTGCAGCGATAAACAAGATAGATAAGGCCCCTGCCAACAGGGAATTTACTTTTAGTGGGGAAGTTAGATAATGAAGGGATGAATAACCATATAAGATAAATTCAGGTAGCCATAAGTGCAGAAACAAAGCAGATGGAATATGGGTATGTGTCAGGTGGAGGATTTTAGAGGATTTTAGATACACGGACCAGCGGAGATCTATCCCAGGAGGTGACATCTCGTTAGAGACCAGCGTTGGGGGTGGGGTGGGGGGGATTTGTGTGAAGGATGAGCAGAGGGTGGCAGCAAGTGTCCTGCCCCTGGGGTGGCAGTGGGTAGACTTGGCACGTTCAGGGGACAGCCCCTCCCCCCCAGTGACTGGAGCCGGGTAAGCAGATGGCAGGTGGGAGGAGACAGGTTCTGAGAGGTGGGCAGAGGCAGCTCCCCTGGGACTTGTGGGCCATGAAGAGAGGTTTGGATTTCATTCCAAGAACAATGGCAAGCCATTGGAGGGATCTGAGCGAGGGGGTAACATAACCTAATTTATGTGTTTTCAAAATTAGTCTGACTGCTGTGTTGACAGTAGAAAGGGGTGAGGAGGGGACAAGAGGGGCACCAGGGAGGCCAGTTGGGAGGGATTGAAGTCATCCAAGGGGGAGACTATGGGGAGAGTTACTTTGGCTGGTGGTTCCTAGGTGCCGGTGGGCGTGATGGGAATGATCAGATGTGGGATATGCGTGGAAGGTAGACAGCTTTTACTTGCTACCTATCGGATGTAAGGAGTGAGAGAAAGAGACATCAAGGATGAGAGACAAAGGGTGACTCCCAGGAGTTTTACTCCGTGAACTTTTTGATTCCGGGGTAATTTCAGATGTATAGAAAGTTTGCAAGGGTAATACAGACAACTTCAGGAGACTCTTCACCCAGGCTTCCCTAATGGGTAAAACTCCGGAGTTCTAATATGGTTAACATGGTGGGTGGACTTGCTATTTGTTAAGATGGGGGGAGATGTAGAGAAGATGGGGGGTCTCTAGTTCTGCCTTGGCCATATTATCATGTCATTTTTACTTTCAAGTCAAGATAGATGTCAAATAGGTTGGCTGGGTAGGTGAATCTGGAATTCCGGAGGGAGCCTGGCTTTTTAGACACTGCTGCCAGCATTTACCTGGTATTTAATGTCATAGAACTCTCTAGTCTTATGTATTTCATTATTTCGTTTAAGTTTACTTATTTATTTTGAGAGAGACTGCATGGGAGGGGCCTGGTGGGGGGAGAAAGAATCCCCAGCAGGCTCTGCACTGTCAGTGTGGAGCCCAACGTGAGGCTCAATCTCACAAACCATGAGATCATGACCTGAGCCCAAATCAAGAGTTGAATGCTTAACCGACTGAGCCGCCCAGGTGCCCCTATTTCATAATTTCTATAGTGAAAAATTCATTAAAAAATGGAGTCAAGTTAGGGGCACCTGAGTGGCTTAGCCAATTGAGCATCCAACTTTGGATCAGGTCATGATCTCAGAGTTTGTTGTGAGTTCAAGCCCCTCATCAGGCTCTGCTGTTGTCAGTGCAGAGGCTATTTTGGGTCCTCTGTTCACCCTTCCCCGCCCCTCCCCGACATGTGCCTGCACGTGTGCGATTTCTCTCAAAACAAAATATTAAAAAATGACATCAATTTAAACAACAATAAATGAAGTGATAATTTAGGCTTGGAGTCAGCACACTTTGCTTTAAGGACCAAGTGGAAAATATTTTAATTTTGTGGAGCACACAGTCTCTGTTGCAGTGACTGAGCTCTGAGGTGTAGAGAAAACAGGCCAACAATATCTAAATGAATGGGCATGTGTGGGTTCTAATGAAGCTTTCTTTACAGAAAGAGGGTGGTGGGCCAGATTCGGCCCCCAGGCTGTAAACCCTTAGGTGCCTCCAATGGGGAGAGGTCAAGAGGATGTGGAAGCATCAGCAAGAAGGCTGAGCCAATAGGGGGCCGGTGAGTCACCGAGAGGAAGGGTCCACAGGGCGAGCGGTGGATCTCACAGCATGGAGGTGGCAGGGCCCTTAATGACAGACTTGGAGCAGTGCGGTGGTGACCAGTCCTGCCTGGAGTTGGTAGGGGAGAGGATGGTTGGTAAAGAAGTAGAGGTGGTCGCTATAGACACCTAGGACTAATTTTTCTATAAAAGAGAACAGAGAAATGGAGAATTATCCAGCAGTGGGCATGGGACCAAATAAGGGTTTTTGTTTCGGTTTTTAAGGGAGAAGCTATATTTGTGTCTCCGAGCTGATCTCTCCCCTGGGCTGCGGCTGTAGCCTGCACACGCTTCTATAACTGAATCTCTCACATGGCCATTTGTTTAAAATTTGTGCCTTCTTTGAGAGCAGAGTTTCTCAGTCTTGGTGCATTTGTATTTTGGGCTGATAATTCTTTGCCGTGGGGGCTATTCTGTGCACTGAGGCATGTTTAGAAGCATCTTTGGCCTCTACCCATCAGATGACACCTGGTTTTGATAGCCAAAAATGTGTTGTGACATTGCCACATACCTCCTAGGGATGCTATTGTTCCTGGTTGAGAAACGTTGAGTTATGAGGTGTGCTCTGGGGCGGCAGGGACTCCATTCTTTCTCCTTGGTCTCTCTGGTTCCCAATACTGTGCCTGGTGCCTAGTAACAGCCCAACAAGTATTTTGTTGAGTGAGTGGTGTTTTGATTGTCTGACATCAAAGCCTCATCATATCTGGGTGACCTAATAGGGAAGAAATGGAGGTGTGCAGGGAAGAGTTCAGCACGTCTGATCTTTGCTGGGGACCCAGGGTTTGCGGTTGCACCCAAGAGGGCTGCGTAGACATCGTCGTGGGGACAGCCCCATCCAGCTGTCATTTCTCTCGCACTTTCTGGACCGTTGAGGTCTCTTGCCTCATGCCTCCTTCAGCAGCTCGGGAGCGCCACTGTCATGAAGTCTCTCCTAGAGATAGGGATGGGCTCCAGTGTCCAGCTGGTCACCTCCCCAACACCTGTCCTTCACCCCTGACAGAAATCCAAAGATGAGTGGCCTTTCAGAGCCAGAACAATCATAATATTAATAACCCTTTCTCTGCAATCGCTGTACCAATTTAAACTCTGTGGGAGAGCCTTTATTCCCACGCTGGTTAGACACAGTGGAGGGATATCTGTGGGCTGGTCTCAGCAGGAGCTAGAGATGACAAGAAATAGATTAAATACCTCCCCTTGCACCATTCCCTGATGGTGTCACGACACAATGTCCTCTATAAAATGTTGTTGAGTGAGTGGATGGATGGATAAAAGTCTCTGCTCCCACCAGAGGAAGAATTACCCACTTTTCTCCCTCTTAACAGCCTCTTCTAGACTGCTTTCATGATTTTTGCCACATCAGTGTATTACCTAATCAAGGTTCTGCAAACTGTGACCTGCCCATGTTTTGCTAATAAAGTTTTATTGGAACACATGGCCCCCATTCATGGATATAGTGTGCATGGCCACTCTTCTGGTACCTCAGCAGAGCTGCTAGTTGTTACAGAGTCTATATGACCCCCAAAGCCTAAAACATTTACTATTTGTCCTTTTACAGAAAAGTGTACTGACCCCTGGCCTACATTATTTTTTAACCAATTCTTTCTTTAAATTGACTCAGTTTTTAAATGATTATGGAAATTATCAAACACAGAAGAGTAGAGAGGAAACATAATGCACCCTCATGTACCCTCAATCCAGCTTTAACTCACGGTTAATTTTGTTTTCTTAATATTCTCTCCTCCTCCATACCACCAACTCGATTATTTTAAAGCACATTCCAGGGATTATTGCCATTTTATCACAAAATTTCAGTATGTATTTTAAAAGATTAGGGCTCCATTCATTGAATATAAACGTAGTTTTGTTATTACATCTAAAAAGGTAATAAATCCGTGATACCATCAATTACCCATGAATTGCCTCAATGTTTTTAAACATAAATACCGACTGAAGCTTCATTCCAAGCAACAATTTGCTTGGAATTATGGTTTGGAAGTGCCACTTAAATTTTTTTTCGCATACACATTAGATGAACTACTAAATTATTAAATACTTTGGAGGAAAATGTCTCCATGTCCCCTCAGGTTGGGACGCACCGTGTTAACGGAGGCGGTTGGTGGGAAGTTGTGTTGACTTTCTCCCTTGCTGGCGTGAAAGGTCTCAGCCTGCCCTCGTCTTCGCCAGGCCGACCGAGGCAGTGAGGACCTGGAGCGAATGCCAGGGACATGCAAACCAACCACGAAATTGGTGGGAACAACCGTTTTTACAGTCACCTTCACCAGCCCCACACAATTTAAAATACAACTAAGACCGTCGGATCTAATTGGATAAACAGAAAATAGAATTAAGGTAATCTATCCTAAGTGTACCAAATTCCTGTAATGAGTTGCTTTCAGCAGTTGTGGAAACATATAATTACCAAACAAATTACATGTTATTTTTATCTAAGAAGCTAATTAAGTGTTCTGTGTAAATTATTATGTGGTGGCACAGGGATTCAAGTTGTATTAAGTACCTAATTGGAAAAGGGACGAGACCCGAGGATTTTACATGGGAACACGATGGAAGGCAGCCCTGACAAGGGGGCCCGATTCCGAGGCAGGGGTTATGTGCCCCGGGAAGGGAACTGGAGAGCGTTGGGCTATCTAGGGTGGGTTGAACTTGAGCCTGGGTGGCTGAGATCAGGCAGGTTTCTTGCCCTTGTGAGGCCCTGAGTCCTCATTATTTACTTGTTTTTAAATCTTGCTCCCCTCTCTAAACTTGAGCATCGAAGTTGGGTTTGTGATGTTGACTCTGGGCTCTGTCTTCTCTCTCAGCACTTAGTGTGTTCTCGTCTGCATGTGATTCCGTAAATCTTCCGGTCTCTTGCTGTGGCCTTGTGCCCCTCCACTGCCCGCAATGTGTGGAAATGGGCATTTGGGGGTGTCCGTATCTTCTTTCTGTCTCTCGGAACAAGTGGCCTGGAAGAATTTTGTCATGGAGCTTGGAGCCGGAGCCAGCCTCCCAAACGCATGCCAGTTGAGTGGTATCGTAGGGACAGACACATGTCTCAGTTGAGGCAGGAAGAGAGTGTGGAAAGCACTCTGAACCTGGGTCCACAGACTAGATTTATTGCCTCTGTCTTGCCCTTGGTGATCTGTGACCTCCTGCAATGCCCCGCTCCCCTCTGTGCCCTGGGATCTCATCTGTAAAATGTGGGAAACAGCCCGTGGCCTGTTTCCCTCATAAAGCTGCTTTCCGAATGACATGCCGTAATGCAAATGAACATTATCTGTAAAATCTAAATCTCAGTACAAAAAAAAAAAAATTCAGTTTGGTGGTTATTAACCGCTGGCAGCTGCACAAAGTCAGACCAGGTGGCTGATGTACCTGAAAATACCAGGAATCCTCTTCTAGGCTGGCTAGATCCCCGTGTCATTGCCTCTCCCCTTTCTCAGCTTGGCTGTTCTCTGTATTGGCTTCGTTCCCAGGGAGTGCCCTTCCCCCCAACTCTCAGTGTGGCAAGATGGTTGCCGGTAGCTCTGGACCTTCATTCCACTGATTTAATGACTCAGAGAAACTACCGAGTGCAGAGTTATCTTCCCGGTAACTCAGGCCAAAGGCCCAGGGCAAACTCTGATTGGACTCCTCTGTACCATGTGACCATCACTGAGCCAATCACTGTGAGGGAGGGATGGAGTGCACGGATTGGCCAGGGGCAGCCCGAGTTCTGCCAGGCCTTATGAATATTCAGCACAGCCCTGGATCCCTGTTTCTCATCCACTGAGCCCCAGGAGTTACAGATGGTTGCCTGCAGATGTGTTTGTTTTGCTCACGCTGGAGTCTTCAAATATGTCAAGACAGTTCACAGAGCTCGGAATCTGGAGTTTCTGCTGAAATATCAAAAGATCTGGAAACATGCAGCCTGAATTTCCTCATGGCAGCGTCTAATTTGAGCAGCTAGCGGGCCGACTCCTATTTAGCTGAGGCAAGCCCCTCCAAAGTTACTGCACTTCCCCCCCCCCCCCATTATTACACCTGGACGGTTTACATGGTTCGTATCTCCTGTCTGGGCTCTGGGGGACTTGAATTTGTTACTCTTGACACAGACCAAATCAGCGTTTTTCTAAACCTCTCTCATTTTAAACATAACTGGGGGGGGGGGGGGTTGCTTTTTAAACACGCAGCCTCTGGGGTATGCCCCCATCTTACCCATTTTGATTCAGCGGGTTTACAGAGGCTGGATATTTCCATTAAAACGATTAAAACATTTTAAAAAATAATTTTTGAAAGAGAGAGACAGAGTGTGAGCTGGGGAGGGCCAGAGAGAAAGGGAGACACAAGCAGGCTCCAGGCTCTGAGCTGGCTACACACAGCCCGATGTGGGGCTCGAACTCACAAACTGCGAGATTATGACCTGAGCCTAAGTTGGATGTTCAAACAACTGAGCGACCCAGAAGCCCCTGGATATTTGTCTTTTTAATAAAATACTCCCAGGTGATTCTTATAATGGTGGGGGGGGCACCTGGGTGGCTCATTTGGTTGAGCATCTGACTCTTGATTTTAGCTCAAGTCCTGATCTCAGGGTGCATAGGATGGAGCCCCTCTTGTGCGGACAACACGGAGCCTGCTTGGGATTTTCTCTCTGCCTCTAGCTATGCCCTTTCCCTCTTCTCTCCCTCAAAATAAATAAATAACCTTAAGAGAATAAAAGAAGGTTTGGAAACAATGAACTGAGTAATATCTAAATCATGCTATTCAGAGTGTGACCAGTGGACCCCCAAGATCTGTATTTCCTGGGGTATCTTGTTTAAGTCTCAAATATCGGCCGGCCCAGACCACCAGAATCCGCCCTTGAACAGCACAGTAGATTAGCTTTTGATCTGATCTCTTCCTCGGCACCCTTCCTTGCCCCAGGCCTCTTCCACAGAGTCAGTGTTCCCCTCCCCTCCCCACCTCTGGGCAGGGGGGAGGCTAGTAAAGACCTTTCCCATCGCTGGGGGATGCCAACCCGCCCTCCCACCACTGAGAGACCTGCAAAGAAGCTGTGTGGATCTAAAGAGAAGAATGTAAGCAGCTGGGCATCTTGCCTCGTTAGAGAAGGCAGACCTGACCCGCAGGTCCTCCCAACGCCCGCGGATTCGAGGCCCCGGGCCGGTCTCATGATCTCAGCTTTGGCGCAGGCAGCTCTGCGCCGTCTCCATCAAGCACTCTGAAGCATTTCACACACGGCTGGGCCGAGGCAATTTGGCCAGGACTGTTCTGCGCTTTTTCAGTCTTCCTAATTGCGCGGCTTTCTGTTTCCCCAGCGGAGAACTTGCATGTGAAGAATTCTGAAACGCAGGCTCTGCCAGGCCTCGGCCGATAATGTTCTTTCCTCGGCTCTCGTTCATTCCGCGCCTTCTGATGATGATGGCGTCCCAGCACTAACGATAATGATGGGAGTTGGCACGTCCTGGAAGTCGAGTGTGTGCCAGGCCTTGCACCGCACGCTTTAAATGTCTCATCTGATCCTCAAAACAAGTCTGTGATGCTGTCCGTGTTCTTAGCCCCATTTGGCAGGTGACAAAACTGAGGTCCATCGATGTGAAGCAGAACACCCAAACCACTGCTAAATGCCTGGCCCTGGACTCAAACCCAGGTCTTTCTGCCTTCTGAGTCCGAGAGGACATACCGTGTCACACACGAACATGAGTCAGACTTGATGCGGGGAACCCCCTGTTCACGAAACGTTATCTACAGTCTTTTTTAAAAAAAATTAAGTTAATTTGTTTTGGGAGAGAGAAAGAGCACAAGCACAAGGGAGGGGGGAAGGAGAGGGAGAGAGAGAATCCCAAGCACGCCCTGCACTAATCCGTGCAGAGCCCGATGTGGGGCTTGAACTCAGGAACCATGAGATCATGACCTGAGCTGAAATCAAGAGTTGGAAGCCCAGCTGACTGAGCCACTGAGGCAACCCCACTATCTATAGTCTAACTCTTGCTCCTGCCATGGGGGTGGTGGTGTACCCACTTTGGTGATGACAAAGCGGGTCTGGGGTTGATGTAATCAGAAACCAGCAAGGCCAGATTTGGGCTCTGGCTTCTTGCTGCGCACCCAGCCCCTTCCCAGCACCTCAGGCTGTGTAGGGGAGGGAGGAAAGGGAAGCCAGTGATAGGGGCCTGTGGCTAAGTCCTCCAGTCCTTTGCCTCTTTAAGTGGACCGACCGTGATGTAGATATTTTATGCTCCGGTCGAAATGTCCCCAATGGTAATAAGGTGCAGCTGCCCACAGTTGGCTTAAAAAAAAACTCCACCAAATGGTTCTTTTTGCTTCCCTGTCTCACATCTGTGTGCCCCTACCAGCGTTTTCAGGGATCATTTCTCAGATGTATCGAATCTCCGTCCCAGGGTCTCCTGCTGCGAGAACTCAAAGCATGACAGGTTGTCAAAGTGGTGGAATTAAATGCTGTCTGTAAAGTGCTTGGCGCAAGGTAAATGGCACCTCGCTGCCGCCACCGTCATCATGGTCATGATCATCGTCATCAATCATCATCATTCTGAAGGTAAAATGAGCTCATTCTCTCAAGGCATTGGTGCTGACAGATAAGTTCATCCAAAATTATGAAGAAAGATGTGAAGGAAAAGGTCACCCGATGTGTGTGCAGCAGAGTATTGAAATCATTTCTTTTTTTTTTTAAGGAGACAGTTTATTAATTATTAATCAGTATTTGTAACTTTCATTCCTTGTCCAGCACCACAGAGAGCCGGTCTACAATGGAGTATGATTAGTCATGTGCTTTCTGCCTCCTAATTTGGTCATTCTGAGTTCTCCATTTCTATTTTCTTGGAAGAAGAACTGATTTCCTTAGAACCTAGCGCAAAGGATGTCATCTTTGAAGTTGCTGTTGATGTTCGAGCTCGGATTCCCTGTCTTGGGCCAGAGAGAATTACTCTTGCATTTTTGTTGTTTGAGCTTTTACCTGTTGAAGACGTGGGTTTATAGGGTCTGTGTTGTGGTTATTATGCGCCAGTGTTTGCGATCTCGGCTTCCCAACAGTTGTGAGATGATGCGTCTGCTGGGAGGGAGGGACAAGGGGTCTTTAAAACCCGTGGGGTTGGGTGGAGGAGCCGGAGTGATAGGGTGATAAAAAGTAGTGATGAAGGAAGCCCGTTTGCCTGTAAATTTGCCCATTTGACTTGTGTGCTTATTCTGGACCCCGGATCTCAGGGAGGGTATGTAGAAATGCGAGAGAGGCTGTCTTAAAAAAAAATTCTTTTTTTAATGTTTATTTCTTTTTGAGAGACAGAGATAGAGCGTGAGTAGGGGAGGAGCAGAGAGAGGGAGAGGGAGACAGAATCAAAGCAGGCTCCAGGCTCCAAGCTATCAGCACAGAGCCTGACATGGGGCTTGAACTCACAAACTGTGAGATCATGACCTGCGTCAAAGTTGGATGTGTAACTGACTGGGCCACCCAGGCGCCCCAAGAAAGGCTATCTTGAGGGTTAAGAACATAGCATAATGAATATAGCACCTGTTTGATGGGTTTTCTGCATCTGTTTTCTCTATCAACTTGGCTAGGCTACATTTGCGTTATTCAGTCAAGCACTCACCCATGTGTGGTTGTAAAGGTGTTTTGTAGATGTGATGAAAGTCTACCATCAGTTGACTCTAGAGGAGATGATCTGAGAGAATCTGGGTGGCCTTGATTCAGTCAGTCGATGGCCTTGAGTGGAACTGAGTCTTCCCCGAAGGAATTCCAGTGAGGATAGAAGCTTCCCCTTCTGTCCTAGAGTTCAAGCCTGAATCTTAGAGATTTCAGACACGTCTACCCATTCTCTTCAATTCTGTGAGCAAAGTCCTTGTAATAAATCTCCTTATCTATATCTCCTCCTGATCTGTTTCTCTCACTGAACCCTGACTCCTATAGATTTGGGCACCAGGAGCAGGGTGTTTCTGTAACAAATACCTACAAGAGTGAAGTGGCCTTGGAACTGGACAGTGAACAGAGCTTGGAAGAATTTTGAGATGCATCGTAGAAAACCCCTAGATTTCCTTGAACATACTGTTATTAGAAAGAGGAGTATTTCTATTTCTAACTCCGGTATCGAGGACTCTCTGTGATGAGAGGCATCATGGAGAACAATGTATCACCTTAGAGAATACCGAAATCCTCAAGAACAGAGTATTGGTAGAAACATGGATGTTACAGAGGCACTACCAGTGAGGGCTTGCTGAGATGGAAATGACGATCATGTTTTTGGACACTGGAAGGATGATGATGCTTGTTAAATAGTGGCAGAAAATTCGGCAGAGTTTGCGTCCTACAGTTCGGTGGGAATCTGAACTTGTGAAGCAATGAACTTGGATAGTTAGCCGAGGAGATTTCTGAGCAAAGTGTTGAAGGTGCAGCCTGATTTCTTCTTGCCACTTTGAGTAAAATGTGAGAGGAAAGAGGGATTGAGGGAAGAATTGGTAAGGCAAAAAGGCTGACTTGGGAAATTCTGTGCCTATCCAAATGGTAAAAGATGCTAAAATTAGGAGACTCGCTGCCTGGAAAGGCAGTCTGGAGAGAAAGCCAAGGGTGTGGCTAGGTAACATTTTCTGGAAAGGATCAAAGAGTCACAATATTGGGACGCCTGGGTGGCTCAGTCAGTTGGGCTTCCAACTCTTGATTTTGGCTCAGGTCATGATGTCACCATTGGTGGGTCTGAGCCCTGCATCAGGCTCTGTGCTGACAGCACGGAACCTGCTTGGGATTCTCTCTCTCCTCTTTCTGCCCCTCCGCTGATCATGTTCTTTCTCTGAGAGAATAAATAAATAAATACAGTTAAAGTAAGTCACAGTATTTGATCATCCAGAGGGATCATTAAAGAGAGTAGGTGTGCGTGACTCATGAACTCCTCAGTCATCTACGCAGATGCCAGGACAGAGATAGAATTATCGAGGAAAAATGTCTGGCAAAGCCTCTTGTCCGTGCAATGAATCTCTGTCGGATACACAGGAGACCTACAAGATTCTTGAAATTTGACCAAAGGAAACAGAGGAAGAGAGAAAGAGGGCCATGTGCTCCCCGAGTTCACAGGCAGGAAATGGACTGCTGAAAACACTAGGGCCGCAGACTCCAAGCCATCCCTCATGGAAAAGAAAGGAATATTCTGAAGGCAGAGCTATGAGACCCAGGGGATCATTCCCAGGCCTTGAAACCGATGTCACTTTGCCAATCTGGATTTCCAAATCACTCAGGTTGGGAGTTTTCTTTCCATTGCTTTGTTGGTGTTTTGGTTTTGGTTTTTGTTCTGATCAGGAACGCATACAGCTGGACTCCTGTGCCAGCTGGGTGTTGGGAGCAGATGGATACGTTGCCTTCTTATTTTATATTGTGCCCCCAGGATGGCGAATCCCCAGTCTCCTGCATACACCTGAGTTAGATGATCGAGTTGAGATTTAAATGAGATGTTTAGACTTTGAGTTGGTGCTGGAATGGGTGGAAACTTTCCAGGATGGGATGGATGTGCTCTACCTGTAAGACAGTTGTGACCCATTTGGGGACAGACAGTGGACTGTGGTAGACAGAATCACAGGCCCCCGAAGATACCCACCTTCTAATCCCAGAAACTCAAGAATGGGTTCTCTTGGATGGAGGACGACACGAGTAAGTGAAGAATCCCCCATGCGGAGATGGGAAGTGCGCCCTGGCCATCGGGGGCTCCCGTGTATTCACTGTGTGACTGTGGAGACCAAAGCCTTGAGACCTCGGGAGCTTGCCTCAAACGATGGAGCCCCTAAGCCATGTGTCAGGGGGTTAACCCCACGTCCAACTGATCTTAGTGTTGATGGACTAGGTCTGGAAGGATACCACACAGGGATGCTGGAGAGCCTTGAAGACCAAGTTCATTGAAGGCTTTACCTAGGGCGTGTGTGGTGCTCGGTGGAAGGTGCTAGAACAGATGTTTCAAGGCACCGGAAGCACATCACCTCCCTCAAATCCAGCTTTGCCCCTTTTACTGGCGAGGTGACCTTTTGCCTCTCTGGCCTCTGTCTCTCCTCCCCTCTGAGTGGGAACGCTAGTTGTATCTTTCTCAGGAGGATGTGGGGCTTAAGAGAGAACAGTGTAGGCAAAATGCTTAGCACAGTGCCTGGCACATAATTAACATTAATGATGGTAGTAATTGCAATAACAAAACAACCAAATTCTGTAAGAACAGTGATGAATTACTCCCCTTAAGGAAATCTCGGCGAGGTGGTATTGGGGGGAAAGGACACAGGATCCATGGCAGGTACAAGAGGTACGAGAATGTTACAAGCCACGGGCTCTCCAAGCCTTTGCAAATGCCGCCATTTCTGTGTTCCAAAGACCCTTCCTCCAGGAAGTCTTCCCTGACCGAGGCTGGAATCGATGCCCTTCCTCTGTGGGCTTTATACCATGAAGTACTTTCCTACTCAGGTATTGTCCGATAGGCTGGGCCCCTCCCCCAGGGGCCTGGAAACTTCCGGAAGGTACAGCTTCCCTCATTCTCTCTTGTATTGATTGGTCCTGGGGGGGATTTTTCTTTTTTTAATTGAACAAAAGGCAAGATGGGACCTGGGTTGTGCCTGGAGGGCCGCTCACCTTCCAACCTCCCCCTCGGATTTCCCTTGCATTGGTTTGCTTTTCATTTTGTGAATCAGAGCACCCCGGGGAGAGGCGTGGACACAGGGCCTGCAGAGATAAGGCGGGTTGCCTAGCATCTCCATGGCCCTCCACCACACCAGCCCACTCTCTCCGTGTTCCTGGCCTCATTAAAACCTGTTCTCCACCAGCCTCGGTGTTTAATATTTATTGATCGCCCACAGCATGCGGGCTGGTCAATAAGTGTGCTTGGGACCCTCTGTCCACGCTCACTTATTGACCAGCCCATCCACCCCGATGCTGCTCCCATTCCCCAGCTCTCACAACCTTGTAGACGTGCCTTGAATTTTTTTTTTTTAACGGGGGCACCTTTCTAACAGAGGTCCCAGCTGTGGAGATACCATCTCTGAGGTTCCATTTCATTGTGTCATCTGAGCCCTGAGGGCACTGGCTTTTTTATAGCAGCCCCCTGTCTGTCTATTCCTTAGTCCCCACACTTCTCCGGACGCGGATGAGGAGGAAGAGCCGGTGATTGGCTCTGACATCCAGCTTCCGGGGTCGTGGTAGCAGTAGGGATGCCCCTGATCCTAGCATCTCTATTAGCATAATCCTTCCGACTCCCCCAGCTGTTTGCTTTCCCCGGGATCTGCCCGAGCCACGCTGCTCCAGAACTTCCTTAATGAAGATGTGACAGTGGGTGGCTGGAGACAGGAAGTCAGAGGGGAAGGCAGAAGGGAGAGTCCCCTGAGTTATCTCCCTGTTACTCAATATTGTTGAATTGGAGCCTCAACATTCCGTCACGTGATGTTTGGATGCTGGAAGGGGAGTTAAATATAGAAGTCCTCTTTTTGGCATTTCAGGAGGTTTATATAATGTCCTGTTCCTTTTGACAGCGGGGGAGGAGTGGGGGGAGGAAGCAGATAGCATGGCTTGGGAGATGGGTCTGTGTCCAGAGCTCCATTCAAAGGAAAGTCTACTCAGCAGCCTGACCCATCTGCCTACTCAGGGGATGTTCAGTGAATCATGTTTGCGAAGACGCAGGTGCCCTTTTGAGGCTAAGGATGTGCTCAGCTCGAAAATTCTATTAATTCTATGATTCTCCAAGTAGCCTTCACAAGAGTGGGTGCCGAAAATAGACCAGCAGCCACGTGGCATGCCCTGAATGTGCCTGGGTTACCGATTTGATTTCTTCCTTCACGTCCTCTCTGAACCTCGCTTGGAAATTCCGCTTGCTTTGCCATTTGAATTTTGCCCTGGAGGCCCACAGGCCAGAGTTCAAACCCCGCCTTCATCATGTCTCGGGCTGTGTGACCTAGAATGAGTCTCTTGGCTTTTCTGAGTCTTGTTTTCTCATTTAGTCTGTCTCCAGATCTATGCCTCTCTCTCTCTCTTTCTTATCTGAGTAAATGAACTCACTTTGCATTTAGCTGTTCAACCTACCTACCTGGAGTCCGTCATCTTTGATTTCTCTCCCTCATGCTTGCTGTATGTAAGTCATCAGGAAGTGTGGCTCGGTCTACCTTCCAAACATAGCCATGAAACCTTGCTCCATCTTTAATGGAACTCCGTAATCCACCATCAATGACAGCAACATTTTTGGGGGGTCTCTGCTTGCAGCCTCAATATCCTATAGTCAGACATGACATAGCTGACTGTATGATTAAGAACAAAATCCATAACACTAATCATATTAACTTACTAAGACCTGCCTACAACTTTCTACTGTCCTGAGAATTAGTTCTTTGCCTTGACCTAGAAAGCCTGCCTTAATCTCTTGATCACATACCTGATCACATACCTTCTTCTGGAAGGTCTCCTTTCCCCTGTTCCTTCGTTTCCTGGAACAATCCTAAGACCTACCTCAGGGCCTTTGCACTTGATGTTTCCTCTGCCTGGGCGCTTCTTGCCCTCAGATCTTGGTTAGCTTCTTCTCATCCTTCAAGTTTTCTCTCAAATGCTACTGCTTCCCACAGGCCTTTCTTCATCAGTCAAGTTCGAGTTGCTTCCTCCTTCAGCATTACTATATCATCGGCTCCATTTTCTTCCACAGCACAGGTCTAGCTAAACATTATTCTGTTTATATTTTTATCTGACTGCTTGTATTAGAATGTGTGTCCTTTGAGACTAAGGAAGGTACTTATTTTGGTTATCTCTATATCCTTTAAGAGAGTTGTGCACATAGTAGGTCCTTAATAAATACCTTTTAAACAAATGGATACAGAGTGAACGTGGGGATGAGATAAAAGTACACTCACACACATGTATATGCTTTGAAACTGCCATGGTAAGAGATGCTCTCTTAAGAGGTGGGAGCCAGACTTCCCATGGCTGGCCAGCTGCCTCGGGGCTGTCCTAGATCATCATCTTCTCCCAAGAAACTTTTCTACCTCTCGTTGAACAAGAATTCTTTAACTTCTCAGCCACCTCATGGGCCATTGCATCTGTTCTGCATCTGTGTCTTACTTAGCTGACTAGCTTGGCACATGGTGCCTTTTAAAGACATTTAGCATGTAAGGATATTTATAAAGGAGGAATTCTCGTCTATTTTTGCCCAGTCATCTGTCAGAGAGAGGGGGAGTGGTGAGCAGCTACTCATGATTCATTCTCTTGCCTGGAGGGTGCTGCCCATCTTGATCCTGGAAGGGTGGGACACAGAGGAGCAGTCTGCATTTCCAAGGCTGGTTTTAATGAATGAAACATCCATAACAGTGGCCTTGTGAGGCTAGGCTTGCTATACGTTGGGTCTGCCCTTTATGGTTCCCATTTTCCAGATGAGTTGTTATTACAGCTACTGTCTTCAGAATGTCCTCAGGAGTGGAACTGTGGGGCTAGGGGGGCATAGTCTCCAAAACCACCCTCATTTCTGGCACCAGGTCCAAGTTGGGGAGTCCCTAAGAGCACCCTTGGCATCAACAATTCACTAGAGGCTGATGGAACTCACTGGAGGCTGATAGACCCCTGGTTATGTTTTATTTTAGCTAAAAATGCAGACTAAAATTGACCCAGGGAAGCACATAGGGCAGAGTCCGGGAAGGTTCCGGATGCGGAGCCTCCAGTTGCCTGTTTCCCCGGGAGTCACGCATCGTGCTCTTTCCCAGTGAAGAAATGTGGCAATAAACACGCAGTGTTGCCAACCAGGGAAGTGTGCCTGAGCCTTCGTGCTCAGGGTATGGACTCAGCAGGCCTGACCACCCACGTGGCGAATCTCCGTCTCCAGCCTTGCTGATACTACGGGACTCAATGCCCCCACCCTAAATCACGTTGTTACAGTGTCTCCAGTGTGAGCCAAGACCTCAGAAGACAAAAACATCGTATTAGCCATGACATCCCAAGGCTTTAGTGAAAAGCCTAGGGAACGACCATATCTCCTTTCGGGTAAGATTCAGTTTTTACAAAAGTTAAACCTGATAGTCCTGGTACAGACTTTCGCAGATAGCAGTGGGCTAGCCCTTTTCTTGTTCTAACGCTTGAAAAGATCCATTGATTGTCCAAATTATATTGATTGCGAGCCAGGAGGCTGGCTCTTGGCTAGTTGCTAGGGATACAGTGGTGAAGGACATAGTTCAAGCCATCAAAGGCTGGGGAGACAGATGGGTAAACGGACCATTATACTCCAACATAATTATACAATCATGGTGCTAGGAATGATTCTACAGGTTCTTGGTGGAGGGGTGTCCATTCCAGCCTGGCCGATGGTGAAGGCTTTTCAAAGGTTGTGACGGTTAAGCTGAGTTTGCACAGATGACTGGAAGGTGGCCAGCCCGGGTGGCGTATGGGGGTGGGAGGTGGTGTTGACGTGCAGGTGGATCACCTGCAAAGGGACGGGGGTGGGGAGCACGTGATGAGCACGAGGTCTACGGTATTTTTTGGACGCCACAGCTCACAGGTGACTCATACTTAGCATATGGTCAATAAACACCATCAACGCTTCCTCCGTTTTGTACCGGTGTGGTTGGGGTTTGAAACCAAGAAAATGAGTTTCCGTGTGGGATTCTTTGTCCTGTTGCTGCAGGGATGTCTTCTAGACCAAAAGGAATGGAGGTGAGTGAAAGGGGTAGAGTGAGGCCAACGATGTGAGCTGTGGTTTTCATTGACTATAAGGCTTCTCCAAGCCACCCAGGAACTGTCTTTGGTCTACGGTGACCTCGCGACTTCAGAGTGTGACCAGGACGTTTGCCAGATCTGGTCACAGCCCCAGAAAAAGAGTAGATTGGTGCCGTGGGCCCCAGTGCTGCTTATAAAAGCGAAGGATTTCTGAGATATTTTGGGCATAGGAGCAGGTGATTGATGGAGATTTTAACACTGTATTTCAAAGACAAAAATGTTTTGTATTTTCTTTTTTGTGGTAAAATTAGATGGCTGCTTTGTGGTCCTTTCAGACAATTCAAGAAATACCCTAAAAACTCAATAGAAACCTACAAACAGGGGGCAATATTGCCAAAGGGTTAGTATTGTTTATACAGAAATATTACTTACACTGGGCACCTGGGTGGCTCAGTCGGTTAAGCCTCAGACTTTGGCTCAGGTCGTGATCTTGCTGTTTGTGGGTTCGAGTCCCGCGTTGGGTTCTGTGCTGGCAGCTCAGAGCCTGGAGCCTGCTTCAGATTCTGTGTCTCCCTCTCTCTCTGCCCCTCCCTTGCTCATGCTCTGTCTCTCTCTGTCTCAAAAGTAAATAAACATTAAAAAATTTTATTAAAAAAAGAGATTACTTACCAATTAAGAAAGAGGCGAATGTGCCAAATGAAAAACAGGCCAGGAAAATTAATAAGTGGCTAGGGAATAAAAAGACAAAGGTTAGTGACCCCTCAGGGAAAATGTTGAGGCCCCGCTAATGATACAAGATTCTCGAAATGAAACCTCGAAGTCAATCCGTAAACACAAAAGTGTGGTTCAGAGGGGCTCTGGGCTACGTTTATAATAGAAGGGAAGCAAAGTCGCAACCCGAACAGGGCCATGGGAAGGGATTCTCCCTGTGACCTCCTTACTTCATTTTAGCGGGACGCGGGGTAGGGGAGGGAGGTGCAGGGTCCTCCGCTCTGTGGTTCTGCTGCTTCCCGTGCCCTTCTTTCGTCTCCCACCCCCTGCCCGCTGGTCCCCTGCAGGTGTGCATGTGTCAGACCTCCTTCTGTTCTGAGTGGGCAGGGACTCTCTGTACCCCAGAGACGTGAGGACAGGCAGAGACTGGCTTCTCGGCATCCTCCTCCCCCCGGGCCTCTTCCCTCAGGCCTGCTCCCTGCAGGATGCCAGAGCTTTGAGGCAGAGGAAGGAGGCACCCTCTCCCCCCTTACCCTTCTCCCAGGGCACTTGAGACATCGCTGTAGTGGGTAAGGCAGCCGCGGTGCCCTTGACAACCCAGCATCGGGTAGACAGACCCAGGGCTGTGCTAAACAGCCGGGGACCAGGGGACCCGGGGGAGCCCTGCATCCTGCTGGCTGCTCGCGGCCAGGGGTTAGATCTTAGCTCCTGCGCTCTGCTCTCGGCGCTCTCGGAGCCCCTGGAGGAGGATCTCCGCAGCTGCCTGTCTGTGCTGGATTCCTGTGATTGAGGAGGCTGCCAGGGCAGTTTACGTCAGTCAGGGTTTACTTGCTCCTTAAGGAGCGCAGGGCCCGAGATGGGGGGTGGTCAGCACGCGGTGCCTCAGCACCTCTGCCGGGAGCCTCTCATCTCTCAAATGAGCACTCGGGGCCGCTCTGTCCAGCGCCTCCCGGGACTTCCAAATGCACTTTGCTTCTCCTGTTCTTTCGGTGATGAATGCACAAGGCTTTTAGAAATTCCATACTGTGACAGTGTCTCCAGGGTCAAGGACTTCTCATTTCTAGGGGAGGCAGAGGCTTTTGGAAGCACAGTCGGGCCCCATGGTGTCAAGCCAATGTCCGTGGGACTTGCCTCCTGCGGTGTTTGTTCAATCTGTGCGTTTGTGGGACAGATGTGTGGCACTCCCCTATTTAAGACCTGCTTTGTTTCCTATCATCTTTCTCCTCCTTTGTAACCCCAGGGCCTTTGCACTCACTGTTCCCTCTGCCTAGAATGCTCTTCACTGCTTTGCACCCAGTTGGTTCCTTCCCATCCTTCAAGATTCATCCTTTCCCTGTCTTGTCCTCCATGATAGCCCTCTTAACTGCTGTCCTAGGAACCCTGCCTTCCCAGGCTGTCCCACAACTCTGACTCTCACCTGAGCGTTTGTGTGCTTCCGCGTTCTTCCTCCGTGACGTAGGCACTCGTGAGGACGCGGCCTCTGCCTCGTTCAGGTGTCTGCTAGGGTCGCTGGCACGTGGGCCAACTTTAAGTTATGACAAACGTCTGGATAACTCTCCAGGAAAACGATTGTAAGCACGTCTTTGCTGCCTTTTCCCAGCTCCGTCACACCGGGGCCACAGGGAGAAACCTCTTGCATCCAGTAATTTCAGCACCCCTGTCTCCAAGGTCACAGAAAAGCTCTGCACCCAAACACCGAGCAGTCCTGGCCCCTCGGGTCATTCTCATCAGGTTGACAAATAGCCTCTGCGTGTCCTGGGCGGATGGAGTTATCCAGACCGTGTTGCCGGTTACGCCAGCTTCCTCTCCTGTTTGTCATCGTGTGTGTGGGGCTTTGGGCTTGCCTTATCCCTGCTCCTCTTAGCGTCCCCGTTTGGTAGGTTTTACTATCGGCATCTTACAGGTGACGAAATAGGCGCTGGGGGACCCAGGTGGCTCAGTAGTCAGTTCAATGTCTGACTCTTGATTTTAACTCAGGTCAGGATCTCACGGTTGTGAGATCGAGCCCTGCTGTGGGCGTGGAGCCTGCTTAAGATCCTCCCCCTCCCCCTCTGCCTCCCCCCTGCTCTCTCTAAAAAAAAAAAAAAAAAAAAGGAAATAGAAGCCATCAGAGGTTCATCCGCACTCAGCACAGCGTTGCCGGACCGCAAAGCCGTGCTCTCTCGGCTCCACAGCATGGCTTTGGGAAGACAGGCACGTACACAGCTCTTCTCAAACTAGGAAGCTGTCATGAGCAGGCCACACCTTACTTTTCAAGAAGACTGAGCTGGTGGATGGAGTTGTGGGGGGTCAGAAACTTCCAACTTCACTTTCTCCAAGGCTGGGACTCTCCTGTGTCCACCGGCCAGGAAGGAGGGGCCCCCAGGGACCCGCATGAAGATTCCGGAGCAACGGCAGCCCACACCTTGGATGCTTCCCATGGGCCCCACGCAGTGTTGAGTGCTTTAGACGCGTCTCCTCATTAAATCTTCATGGCAACTCCATCTGGGCCATTTTTTTGAGTGCCATCCTGCCAGTGAGGGAAAGGGAAGGTCAGAAAGGGTGAGCCGCAGAGGCTGGCTCCAAGGCCGGGTGATCTGATTCAGAACTCGAGGTTATCACCGCTGTGTGCGTCCTCACTAGCCGAGCTAGGCCTCCCGGGCTCTCACCCCTGGAGAGGCGGTCCCTGGACCAGCAGCCCTGGGAGCGGGTTAGAAATGCCGATCTCGGGCCTCGCCCTGGGGCACCCGGGTAGGAATCTGCATGTCGGCCAGTCCCCCGGGGGCGGTCTGTGTGCCAGCGAGGCCTCGAGAGATGCCTCACCAGCAGCCATGCGCTGTGAAGAACTGTGTCCTTAATGGAGTTAAAAGCTGGGGCACTAGGGGTGTGGGTTGTCGGAGACAGCCTGTGAGTTCAGGATCTTACAAAGTACGGCGTGAATGAGCAGTTGCCTCCTTTGCTTGAGGGATGAGCGATGACAAATTAATTTAGTCCCTTCAACAAACATAAAAGCAAGTTGAACGTGCAAAGTTGACCCAAGGCCTTAAAAAAAAAAAAAAAAAGGCGGCTGCTGTGGTCTATAGGACACAGTCTTACCTCCACGTCACCAGGGAGGCCCTGAGCTAGGATGGCTGCAGGCGGCCGGATTGCAGGCGGATTTTTGGCAAACGGGCATCTCCACAGACCGGGAAGGTAACTCACTTCAGGTCTGCCTGTGAGTCACGCACCTGCAAACGTGGTGAGCGCAAAGGGAGCCTTTGATCCCGAGCGACGACGGTCTCCACCTTGCTGTGTTGGGGGAGATACTTTGATTTCCTCCTTTGATTCAGAACATGGGCATTGCGGGCTCTCGCTTTAATCACCGTCACCGGACAGCCTCTGGGTGCCCAATTCTTTATTTCATGAGGTCCTTGTAGATGCAGTCTGAGACACCTGCACCTTGACGGACAAGGAGAGGCTTTTTTAAAAAAAATCTTTTCCAGTCTGTAAAGGCCCCGTGGGCTCTGAGACCACGTGAGCTCTACCAGGGACGTATGTGGTCATGTTCAAGTCCAAAGGATGAGGGGCTGTGTAGAAGATGACAGATGTCATGTACCTCTGAGGCGCCTTGTTTCCGGGCAGGGGCTATGCTGACTGTGCATCCATGTCTCTGAGGTTGGCCAGCCAGCAGGGGCCCCCAGGAAGGTCAGGGCCGTTTTCATATTACTTGGCGATTTCCTTTCATCTTGACAAGTTACATTTAGCAGGTTACTCCTCTCATTCCTTTTTAAACAGTTTAATGCTCCTCATTTGGGGCGGGGGGGCGGGACAAAAGGATGCTTAGGAAATAAGCATCAGGAAACTAATCAAAGCAGAAACTTTCTGGGAGGAATCTGACCGCAGCCTGTCTTTAATGACCTTCAGGAAGATCACATGCTCCAGGCAATTACAGGATTTGGGAGAAAATAGCTCATTCTGAATAGCGAACCTGCTGCAGTGTTCTTTACCCCCCTCCCCTTGTAGCTTCTTTACCAAGAATCGCCTGAAAGAGATTTTACTCCTCCAGCTTTCACAAACTGCGAAGGGGGGACAGCCAGTGCTAAAAAGGGGACCTTTGCCCAGAGCCAGGCTTCCTCTGAGTCTCTTGGCTCTGGCTACAGGAGGCGCATAACGCATTCTGACTCAGGGCCAAATATTAGGGAGTTTTGCTGCTGACGTCTTGAGTACAGGTGCCGCTGGGGAAAAAATAACATATTTATCAATAGGTTACCAATTGCTCAGCTGGTAGCGCCCAGAAAGAAAAGGCGTTGAATGAAAGGCAGGCGGACCCATGCTGCTGGGTGAATGAGACTCCTTTGACCTGAAGCCTGCAGAATGGGTATTGAGGAACTACTTTTAATGGAACCGCAGCTTCCCTCTTGTTGGCAGGGCCACGGGAGCGGGGATGCACATTCTGCGTTTTCTTTTACCCTTTTCTTTCTGCCTGACCGTGTTCCCGTTCCCTGACACCTTTCACATGGAGTCAGACTCGCCAAGGCCAGAGCCGTATTCAAGTGTCAGAAGTTTTAACGTTTGCGTGCCTCCTTTCCCATGGCCGGATGCTTGACTCTGAGTCATCGTTTAGAGAAAGAACCCCCTGCGTGGCTGCGGGGTGGAGGAAACCTCATGATGACCTCCGCTCAGACAGAGAGGCCTGGACACCCGAGGCGCAGCTGGCCCCAGCTGGCCCCTTCGCTTGCGTCAGTGTTAAGGCAGTCCACGGGCTTCTGGCTTGGGGTCCCCGCGTCTCTAGGGAGCTGCCTGATGTCCATGGTCACGGGACCCAGAACAAGATGTGTGGACGGTAGCCCCAGCCGGAGGCTGTTGTGAGTGCAAGAGGAGGGTGCTGGCTGTGGGGTAACCTGAGGGGCGTCCCCAGAAGCCCGTCCCCTTCCCCTTTGCCGCTGCAGAGCCTGCCACCCAGCGTGGTGATTTTCTGAGAAAGGACCCTCTGCTCTCTCTGCCAGTGAAAATGTGCTCACAGACGCCGAGTCAGCGGCGATGAAACCATCAGCTTCACCAAAGGGTCCCAGCAGCGTTTCGCTAACCTGCAGACCAGTTATCCAGCACCTTGGACTCCTAGGAAAACCTACCATGCAAGATGAGAAAGGGGAAACGGTCCTAGATGGTGGACAGCAGCCTTAAGCTCTATGAACTTTACTCAAAGGAGAGTCCTCTGACTTCACACGTACTTCCAAGAGAAGATCGGAAGCACCACATTTTAAAAATATGTATTTATTTATTTTTGAGGGGCAGGGAGGGGCAGAGAGGGAGTGAGAGAATCCCAAGCAGGCTCCACGTTCCCAGTGCACGGAGCCCACCGTGGGGCTTGAACTCACAAATGGTTGAGATTGTGACCTGAGCTGAAATCAGGAGTCCTATACTTAACTGACTGAGCCACCCAGGCTCCCCTTAAGCACCAGATTTTAAGCCCCCAATAGTAGGGGCTACAAACCCAGAAAAATTACAGGAAACAGTCAAGAATTATGAATGAAAGGAGACCAGTCACCTGATGAGAGCTACAGGGGACTCTGGGTCTGGCGTTGCCGCCTCTTCCAATTTTCCAGGGAAATACCAGCAATTGGGATTTCTAAATGAAATACTCACATCTGTATCTATTAAATAATACAGTTTTGAAAACAGTGTGCAGGCCTGGTAGGTTGGGGCCTGACTTCACGCCATCAAAGAAGCGTGGCTGCCGTTGAGTTGACTTGGCTCTTGTAGGACCCTTTGGTTTGTGAGCCGTTGGTTGGATCCCCAGGTTTTTGAGCACGGGTCTGGGTTTTGTTTGGGAAATACTGGCTGGAGGCATTGATGGCTCCATAACCATTTGCAGAAGTCACTTTATTTGGGTTGAGTGGGCAGTGTTTCTGGCTTCCCCAAACATACTCGGCATGGACGTCCTGGGATCGATGGGCTGGGGCCTGGGGACTCCTGGGTGCATCTGGGATACAACTTCCCCCTCCCTCTCATATGTTTACACAGTCGACGCTCAAAGGTGAGGATTCCTCTGTGGGCGGCAGCATCTTCTGGCTCTGCTTCATTGGTTCATTTCATCCCCAGTGGACCTCCCAAGTCTGGAGCTCTCTTGGCTTTGCACACTTCTACCTTGTTGGGCAGATCAGAAATAAGCCCTTCGGCTCTCCCTCAGGTATCCAAGCAGGTCCCCCACTGTGGGGGCTTTCCCAGGAGCACCTTACAGCAACGGTGCACAGGGCACAGGGGCCTTGTTTTCTGGAGGATTGAACCAACATTTCTTATTGGCTCTTCAGGACTCTACTGCTCAAGGTCACGAGATGGTCTTTTAAAAAAGTTAAAAATGATAACTCATTGTATTTATTTTCATCTGATCCCAGGAGTGTCCCGTGCTCGTTGTTCGGGAAATAGAGAATAAAATGAAAACGAGCCATCATCCTGCCCCGTGTGCTAAACATTTCTTTCTGGACACGTGTGTGTCGGAGCGCGTGTGGATGTGTCTTCCTCCGCTCAGGCCGCCATCACAGGAACGCCATGAACTGGTGGCCTGTAAACAACAAACACGTGTTCCTCAGATGCGGGAGCCTGGGAAGGTCCCAGATGCTGACAGAGTCGGTGTCTGGCAAGGCCGTGCCTCCTCCATGATGGCGGTCTCTCCCTCCTGTCCTCACGGCAGAAGGAACAGGCCATCTCTGTGCGGCCTCTTTTCTACCCACACGGTCCCATTCGTGAGGGCTCTGCCGTTTTGATCTCACCTCCCAATTGGATGGGTTTTCAACCTATGATTTTTTGCGGGGTGGGGGGGGCGGCAGAAACATTCTGTTTGTAGCAGTGTGTGTGTATACATGTGTGTTTACATACGCATATCAACATATATAAATGTATACCAATAAGTGAGAATAATTCATTCATAAAGTCTGTGTCTGCCTTTTCCACTTACTATTAAATTCTCTGTGAGCATCGTTTTTAATGACTGCCTGAGGCTGTATCTTGATGTTGCTATTCAGCCACTTACCCCGTGCGGGATGTCTGGGCTGTTTTCATGGAAACTTTTACTAAACATAGATACTGTCGTCACAAACATCTCTCTGTATAAATCTTTGTATACCTCATTATTTTCTCGACATGGATTCCTTATAGAAGTGGGATCAAATTCATCTCCTGAGAGCCCCCAAACCGTCTGTTGTATTTAATCACTTCTTCTTCTAAGAGCTGAAGCGAGAGGACGCTTAAGCTCTCCTTGGTCAACTGGTCAAGCCAGTAAACTCGTTTTTCTCGTTTTTCTGTCTGGATGAAATAGGTGGAGAGCGGTTTCTGTAACACAGAAAGCCCTGAACGGCAGGGACTTAGCCCGTAGAAACTTACTCTTACTCACCTGAAGTCTGATGTGGGTGTGGATGTTCAGACGGCAGTTGTTTTGCTTTTTTGCTTTTGTTTGGTTTGGTTTGGGTCAAGTGGTAAGTGAGGGACTCCCCTCCTCCTGCTTCCTGCCTCTGCCTCTGGGCCACTGGGCTCATCTGCACGGAGAAGGCACCGGGCGGGGCACAGGACGTTCTATAAGGACTGAAGGTGCCCAAGAGGGAGAAGAAGTGGGTTTGGTGTCACTTACACAGACTCCGCTCTACAATCTGTCCCTGTTTCCTACATCTTGTCCCTGTTGGTGTTGTCTTCAAAGTATCCCGTGGCCCGTCCACGTCAGCCTACATGCACGGGATTGGCCCAGTTGGTGGGGATACGTTTTTAGATTTGATCTGCTGCTACTTGGAGGAGCATTTTTGCATGTGTGTTCATGAGGGATGTCAGTCTCTAGGTGTCTTTGTGTGGCTTTCCACGCAGGGTAGCACTAGCGTCATAAAATGAATTGGGAAGTGTAATGCTCCCTCCTGGTTCATGAAATCATTTGTGTAGGACTGGGTTTTTTTCCCCCTTCAACGTCTGATAAAAAGTCATCAGGGAAGACATCTGGGATTGAAGTTTTCTTTGTGGGAAGGCTCTAAATTATGAATAATTGATTTTTAAGCTTGTTGTAGGGCTGTTCAGATTTTCTGTTTCCTCTTGGGAGACTTTTGGTAATTTGCGTTGAGATATAATGATTTATAATAAAATATATATATTAATGTTTATTTTTGAGAGAGACAGCACATGGCAGATGGTGCAGAGAGGGAAAGACACAGAATCCCAAGCAGGCTCAGCACAGAGCCCGATGTGGGGCTCAAACTCATGAACCTTGAGATCATGACCTGAGCCAAAGTCGGATGCTTAACTGACTGAGCCACTCAGATACCCCAAATTTTATACATTTTTGGTAAATTTGTATTTATTTGGAGATGGGGGGGGGGGACACAGAATCTGAAGCAGGCTCCAGGCTCTGACCTGTCAGCACAGAGCCCAAAGCAGGACTTGAACTGACAAACCATGAGATCATGACCTGAGCAGAAGTCGGAAGCTCAACTGACTGAGCCACTCAGGCGCCCCAGAAATGGATTTTTGTTCTTGGACCCCATTCCTGGCATAGAGCTCCGAAAACCCTTGAAATTTTCTAAGTGTTAAGTGTTATAAATGTGTCCTTAGTTATGTTAATCAGGTGACTTTTGCAAAGCCAGGGACTAGGAAGGGGGGGAGGGTTGCCAGCGGAGCCAGCCTTGTGATTGGAGAGTTGGAACTCTCAGTCCCATCCCCCCACCTTCTGGGGAGGGATGAAAAGGATGGGGGTTGAATCAGTCCGCGAGGGCCAGTGATTGAAGCCGCCGTGCCTGTGTAAAATGAAGCCTCCGGAGAAGCAGGAAAGACCTTACAGGTTAGTGAAGTCCAGGAGTTGGCCGGGAGGGGCATGCTGGGAGAGGGCGTGCATGTTCTGCAGCCTTTCCCCAGATCCGCCCTAAGCGTCTCTTCCATCTGGCTGTCCCTGACTTTCATCTCTTATAACAAACCCGCCGGCAATCTAGTAAGTAAACTGTTTCTCAGTTCCGGGAGCCTGTCCAGCAAGTTAATCAAAGGAGGGAGGATGTCTCTGCAACCTCTGATGGATGGTTGGCTCAAAGCCCATGTGACCACCTGGGCCTGTGAGCTGTGACGGAAAGCGGGTAGGAGGCCGTGGTGTGGGACGGAGCCCAGTACCTGTGGGACCTGATGCTGTCTCGGGTAGACTGAGTTGAAATCAAGTTGAATTCTCAGACACCCCACTGGTGACTGAAAACTGCTTGTTGGAACGCTTCCCTTCACCCCTGCCCCCGCTCCCACCAAACACATGAAGTTGGTCTCAGAACACCAAAAGAGGGTCTTTCAAGGAATTTGTCCATTTCATCAAGGCTGTCAGGTGGTCTAAGTTGTCCATGATATTCCTTTGCTGTACTTTGAGTATCCAAAAGGTCTGTAGTGATGTCTCCTTTTATGTTTTTACTTCTCTCTCCTTTTTTTCTTGACCAGTGTACGTGTGTCAGGCTTACTGTTTTTCAAAGAACCATCTTTGGGTTTCATTGGCGTTTTTCTGCTATTTTTCAGTTATTTCTCGGCATAAATGTCCTCTCGGGAGGACACTTCCATTCTGCCTAAAATGGCACATGTAATTTTTTATTTGCTCATCTGTTCATCATGTAGCTTCCTTGCTGTTATAGAATTTTCAGGTATTTTTGAACCGTAATATTTCTACCCAACATGCTAATGTGCCCTGCAGATTTCCAAGGACACAAGGCCGTTTTTGAGTGTTGGAATAGCACTATCCACAGTGATTAAGAGTGCAGGCGCTTGGGCACCTGGGTGGCTCAGTGGGTTAGCCTCCGACTGTGGCTCAGGTCATAATCTCCCAATCTGTGAGTTCCAGTCCGGCATCGGGCTCTGTGCTGAAGGTTCAGAGCATGGAGCCTGCTTTGGATTCTGTGTCTGCCTCTCTCTCTCTCTGACCCTCCCCTATTCACGCTCTGTCTCTCTTTCCAAAACGAACAAATATTAAAAAAAAAAAAAAAGTGCAATCTCTAGAATTGGCCAGTCTGGCCTTGAATCTTGGCTCTACCATTCACTAGTTATGTGGCCTTAGACAGGCTGGCCAACTTCACTGGGCCGCAGGTTTTGCATCTGTAAAATGGAAACATCTGTGCTTACCTCACAGGACTGTGGGAGATGTAGGCGTTAATGTGCATTCAGCAGGAGTACCTGGTACACAGTAAGAGCTTAATAAATGCCAAGCGGGCCCTTTTTTCTTTTTTAAAGCTCTTTGAGAAGCATCTTGCAGAATTAAGCTGTGTGAAGGCCATTTGGGGAAATTGATTTTTGCCCTGAATGTTTATGATTTAGAGAAAAATGGCGTGAGATCCTCCGAATCGCTGCTGCTTAAAGCTTGCATCTGAGGGACGCCTCGCTGGACACCCAGCATGGGCCAGCGTGGTGTGATGTGGTTTAGGGACCTCATGATCCCAGGACAAGCCACAGGCACAGTTATGCCCACCGCACAGAGAGCTGATGCCAAGAATTTTGCTCTATGGCACGGGTTACAAATGTGAATCACGGAGTCCTCTCTTGTGGATTCTGATCCCTCCTGAGATGTGTGGTAGCAAAGAGCACTGGCTGTGTGACCCCAGAGGCCCCTACGCTCTCTCCTTTAACATGATTTCATACACAGGGGCGCCTGGGTGGCTCAGTACATGAAGCATCTGACTTCGGCTCAGGTCATGATCTCATGGCTTGTGAGTTCACCACAGCCCTTCCAAAGGCAGCAAGAACTTCCCTCTGTGGGCTTAGGACCTCAGCACATAATGCTTGGTTCAGCGTCCCTTCAATAGGAAAGTCTGGTCCCCATCATCCAGCTGCCTCCGCCCCCTTGCCCCATGCTATCTAGCTTCACAGTGTTCCTTTAGGAGTAGAGTTTTGTGGATTTGAAGCCAGCTGACATAGCTTCCCCCAGGCCAACCCACACGGATGCCCTCCTGAGCCACCCAGGCTCCCTCCCCTCCCCACCTTGCAATTTTTTAACGGGAGTTAAAACAAAACAAAAAACCAAAAAGAAAAGACCTCTCCCACTAATTTCTTTCTCTAGAACGCTCATCCTCTTGGTGTCTTCGACGGGGATGCATGCTTGCCTCACTTTCCGTGTTAGAGTTCTTGGCCTTTCCCCGTTCATAATTCCATGTGTGCTCGGCGGCTGCAGGAGAAACTTTAATGCGGTGGCTTGCTGTATACTTTTTAGCTTGCTTTATTTATTTAGGACGTCATAAGGAGTTTCTGTGCCATTAGAATTACCTACGTGTGTCACGGCCGCCGCTCGCTACATCTTACAGCCAGGTTCATGGACATTTAACTCACTTGCCCCTTGCTGTGATTTCTAAACTTGGCTTCCTTCTGTTTGTATGTTTTTATTTTTTGTTCACTTATTTATTTAAAGCTTATTTATTTATTTTGAGAGAGAGAGAGAGAACGAGCAGGGGAGGGACAGAGAGAGAGGGAGAGAATTCCAAGCAGACTCTCCGCCATCAGCGCAGAGCCGATGCAGGGCTCGAACTCATGAACCCATGAGATCATGACCTGAGTCAAAACCAAGAGTCAGACGCTTAACTGATGGAGCCCCCCAGGCGCCTCCGGTAGTATATTTTGAATATCTCTATTGACGTTGGGTCGGCTGGTCCTCCCGCCCCGGCCTGGGGTGATTGGTGCCTCACAGCCCACAGTGGTCCTGCCTCCATGTGACCCTTCTCTGCGTGCAGACTCAACTTTGGAGCTTTTGGCAACTTCACTAAAAGGCAAGGCTCTTCCTCTCTGGGGGACTGACTTCCAGTTTTAACTGTCGTCATCAGTGTTGCTGGGTGAAGATCTCGAAGCCTTTTGTCAAGGTTCCAAAACCTTCTTCTGATGAACCAACTTCTCCGGGCTCCACCTACAGAAAAGTTGGAGGATGAACCCAGAGTCCTTTGGGACCGTGACTACAGGCCCCAGACCCAGGGCAGCCCTGTTTTAATCTTGGCGGAGAAGACCAAAGACGTTTTTTTTGGCAGTTGATGAAAAGTTCACGTCGGGCTCGTATTGTATACCCGCTCTGCGATCCTGGAGCGCTTCGCATGAGCCTCTCACACTGTGCCGTCTGCCCACCTGGGCGTATTTCGGCTTGTCCATCAGGCCTCCTCGTAGACTCTGAGCTCAGGAAGGACGTGGAAATGTGGGCCGTTTCGCTTCACACGCCCGGCGCCTGTACACACAGTGGGGTCTGCGATGGTGACTTGCCAGGGGCGCTGAGAGATCCTCTTACTGATTTTTTAATGTTTTGTTTATTTTTGATACAGAGAGAGACAGAGCATGAGCAGAGAAGTGCAGAGAGAGAGGGAGACAGAATCTAAAGCAGGTTCCAGGCTCCGAGCTGTCAGCACAGAGCCCGATGTGGGGCTCGAACCCACGAACCGTGAGATCATGACCTGAGCCGAAGTTGGATGCTTAACTGACTGAGCCACCCAGGCGCCCCATTTTTCTTGATTTTTAAGATTGGGCTTTTCTTTATTTATGTGTTTTCTCTGCACTTTTTCTCCAGGGAATCAGGACTTTGTAGAGACTTGGCATTGTCATGTGGGTGACCCAAAGCATCCAGTGATTGGAAAAAAAAAAAAATATATATATATATATATATACACACACACACATACACATGCAGGGGACAGCACTTGTCCCTACAATAATTTTTTTTAAATGTTTTACTTATTTTTGAGAGAGAGAGAGCAAGTGAGTGCAAGCAGGGGAGGATCAGAGAGAGAGGAAGACATAGAATCAGAAGCAGGCTCCTGGCTCTGAGCTAGCTGTCAGCACAGAGCCAGACGTGGGGCTCGAACCCACGAACCGTGAGATCATGACCTAAGCCGAAGCCGGACGCTTAACAGACTGAGCACCCAGGCGCCCCTTGTCCATACAATAAAATCATGCGCACGGAACCTCTCCTAATGAAAGAAAGCATTTCCCCAGATGGGAAGGACGCAGCATAGAAGGAATGTGGCCTTTGTATTTATTGGTTATTTCAGGAAACTGTTTTTCCCGGCGGCGTGGATGGGGTTCCTGTGGTGTTCAGGGCCCTCGGGGAGGCGCCGGGGACACCAAGGTTGAAAATGCCGCGTTCCCACGCCCACACAGCTCTCACCTCTGAAGCCGTTCGTTTTCCGTTCCGTCATGGAGCGCCTGCCCCTGTTCGAGGTGGTCGGGACACATCAGTCAACAAGACGGGAGGAGCATAGGGACTCTCGCCCACGGTAGGAACATAGAATGACCAAGGCACGAGCATTACCGTCCTGCCGGGTTCTTGGCAAAAGAGCAACGTGGATCACAAGTTCTGCAACAGAAAGCGAAACAAACATGGGGCTCTGGGGTCTCCCCCTGCTTGCCTTTCGTGCCTACCTCCCACTCGGTCTTTCTCGGAGTTGGGAGGGGATGGGAAAGGGAGTTTCTTTAGGGGCGATGAAAGAGTGAGCCTCGTGTCCAGGGAGATCGCTCTGGGAGCCCGAGGCGGGCATATAAATCGTCCATGGCCGCGTCTACGTCATGGTCGTGTCTCTATACCTAAGCTGGTTAAAGGAAAAGTTTGAAGTGAACTTTCCTACCCAGCTTTTGCAGTTTTGATGGAATCGATTCATACTTTTTTTCTTAGGTCCATCTGCCACGTCTGTATTTTTTGAGTTGTACACCTGTTCATCCTTTACTCATCACCTGATTTATACGGTGCAAGGTGCTAGCCATGAGGTATCAGGCTTGACTGAATTTCCAGTCTCCTCGGGAAGAAATGCCGCAGAATGAATGATGCAACAGATTATTTAATTGTAACTGACATAGTGCAGTACGTGGGAATTTCAGGCTGCTGTTGGCTGGGGGGTGTCTCAGGGTGGAAGGAAGGTACTGCGCAGGGAAGGCTTCTCTAAAGAGCTGATGTTTGAACCACTTCTGAAGAGTCCTGAGGAGTTAGCTAGGTAAAGACATGGGTTGGAGAGAATGGCAGAGGAGCAGAGCATTCCAGCATGTGCAAAGGCCCTGTGGTCGGGAGCCCGGTCACCCCTTTATTTTCTTATGTTTTTTATTTATTTTTTGAGAGACAGAGACAGCATGAACAGGGGAGGGTCAGAGAGAGAGGGAGACACAGACTCCGAAGCAGGCTCGAACCCACGAACCATGAGATCATGACCTGAGCCAAAGCCGGACGCTTAACTGAGCCACCCAGGTGCCCCCCTCTCACCCCTTTAAAGAGCTGCAAGGAGGTCAGTATGATGTTGCTGATAATGGGGGTGTGAGTAGAGGGAATGGAATGATGCAGCCCACGGAGGGGTAAGGCTCCTTTGGGGAGATCCATGAAGGTTTTTATTTAGGCAGGAAAGAGACACAATTGCATTTTGAGTCTTTATCAAAAATTTTTATTTATTATTAACGAATGAATATATATCACTAAGGAATGAATATAGGGGGCAACCATGGAAGCGGGAAGAAAGCCTAGGACGTTACTGAGCTTGTCCAACTGAGAGATTACAGGGAGTTGGGCTGGAGAGAGAGAAAAGTGGATGGATGGGCAGGAATGATACACAGCAGGTCTAGTGACTGGGCCTGGCGGGGGGGGGGGGGGGGGGGGGGGCAGGAAGGGGCAAGAACCCCGGAGCTTCGGCTTGGGCATAGCTTCCTGGAGGTAGATCAGATCTCACCGGGAGGGGCGAGGGGGCCGGGGGCTGAGCCTTGACGATGCCCGATACGCAGTCAAGATGGAGTTTCTTCAGCTCACGGCCAGCCCTTCTCTTAGGCCGCAGTTTCAGAGCCGGCAAAGATCTGTGAGATGAACGAACCCATCACTGAACGAATGAGCTTAATGGTTTCTTCAAGCGGGTTTGTGTTGAGAACTCTCGTTTTTACTCTTGCTTGGTCCCAGAGGGGGACTAAAACTTCTTTGGCTTCCGCCTAATATGTTATGGATTTCAAAGCCCCTTCGCAAATAGGTTTTCTTTGGCTGTGCTCATTTCTGGGTTCTGTATTTTAAGGATGGCGATAAACTGAGCTTGTTAAGTGGAAAATGGCTGGGTGGGGGGCGGAGAGCAGGCTGCCGGAAATGGGTCCCTGGGATCGGCAGTGGAAGGATAAGTGTATGTTTCTGGGAGTGGAGGAAATGGGGGAGGGAGGGGGTTCCGCGGCTTGTGTACAGATGATCTGAAGGGCTATAGACGCATTCCACGCTGCTCTCGAATCTAAAGGAAGAAGTAGAAGGCAGACGAGTTAGGATCTGGCTCCAAAAAGGATAGAGGTGCGCAATGGGTGGGCTCATTAAGTTTAGAGTCTTGGTCCTGGAGGACCACCAGGCTGAAGGGGCGTAATGAGCATTACTTCACGGGCTCCGGTGGGCATTCCCTTGCATTTCACTGTGTTGAGTTTCACTTGCGTTTGTCACCTTGTCCCTCAGGTTCTGTGGGGTTGTCAGGACTTGGACAACAGTCCCGTCGTGTAGATGGGTATTTATTGCTTCAGCTGCCTAAACTGTTGCTTCCTTCTACGCCCCTCCCACGCCCCCCCAATTCTAGAACCACGGACACAGAGTTTCAAGAAGGAAGATTCTGGAGGTTAGTTGTTAGTTATGCGCTGTTAGGATTCTCTCTGGATCTATTCTGGGCTCACTTAGGATGGCTGAAATGATTGATCACCGCCCTGCAGAGGCTCCTGTATTTTCTGCTCCGCAAAACGTCTACAAGTTGCCTTCCGACTTGTGCAAGAAGAGGCCTCCCCGTCCCCTCATGTGTTGTTTCTTTCGGCGGTGGTAACGCAGAGGCTGCGGTAGATTGGCTTCCCGGGCTTGAGTCGCAGCCTTGTTCTGACTAGACGGTCATCTTCGGACAAGTCTTTGTCCCTGCATCCTTCCGTTCCTCCATCCTTAAAAACACGTAGCTCCTCGGAGTTGAGGTGGGTCTCCCATTGTGGGAGAAATTGTTACACAGTATCTCCTCTACTGGTCAAGGATTGTCCATTCCTTTCTTTCCACTGTGTAGCCCAGGGCTTGGTTCGGAGTCGACTCTAAATGTTTGTCCAGTGACGCGGCACCCGGAGCACCCATGCGGGTCTGTGTGTGGGTGACCGTTTCAGGGAAGGCGTGAGATCCCAGCAAATGAGAACTCTAGGCCCATGGAGGCAGGGTGATAAATGTGGGCTTTGATTCCAGAGAGACCTAAGTTTGAATCCTAGCTCTGCAACTTACTAACGCAGTGACCTCAAAGAAGTCACTTCACCTCTCTGAGCCTTTGGGTCTTCACTGAAAAAAAAAATGGGTGAGAGGATTACCAAGGACAGGAAATTCCTGGGGTGAGCCGATGAGTTAATTATGGGGAAAGACCTCCCTTGGGGCTCCAAGTGTACTGGTTGCTGCAAAAATCCTAGTTGCTCATATTATCTTTAAGATTCCCACCCTGTCCCAGTTTTGCCTGTCACCTTTGGCTTCTCAAAAGCGGCTTGATGTCCTAGAGATGGAGACCAGTGTCCTAGAGATGGAGACCAGACCAAACTTGGCTCGGGTTCCCCCAAACCTGCCGAACTGTCCCCCATTGTTCCAACAACAGTACCGTCTTAGAGGAGCGCTGTGTTTCCAACAGCAGATCTGGAAGTTCTGTTAGGGGCAGGGGTACAATATGCATATATATTTTCCCCCCTCTCTGCATCTGATTTCTTTTAGCCCGAGACTCACACTCTTCTTCAGGGCTGGGAGAGATCAGGTACACTGCCATCTTTGGATTTTCCTTGTTGGAAGATTAGGCTTTTGTCCTGGGTTTATAATTAGTATCCGGAATAACAGACTGAGAGGTGCTGGCCAGAAGAGGGGAGAGCTGCCTAATCACGGCCTCAGATGACCCCTGGGATTCTGACCTGAAGCCGGGAGCCGTCTTTCCTGGAACTCCAACGTCTCCTATTGCTCAGAAGGCATCGTGGCACTTGGAGCCGCCTTAATTAATTAGACCGTCTCTCTTATAGATCTTGGAGCTTCTAATCCTTTGAGCGAGCACATGGCACGCACGCGCTTAGCTCACCTGGTTCTGCTCTGTGCCTCTTCGTGGTGGGAGCGGTTCGTTTCTCTTCTGCCCCAGGTGTGTGCCCGTGGGCCCCTCCGCGAAGCAGAGGCTGAGCCAGAGTCAGGAGAGCAAGAGGTCTGTTGGGAGCAGGCAGAGGGGCAGTAAATGCCCATGGAAAAGAAAATGAGGGAGGCAGAGAGCAGGATTGGGCAAGGGGGCAACGCAGATGCAGGTCTGCCGAAGCTTCAGCCGACCGACAGAAGGCTCTGGGGCTGAGAGCACCCTCTGGAGTCCTGCGCGGGGCAGGAGCAGCCCGGCCCCCCCTGCCTCCCCC
Organism: Mungos mungo; assembly: GCA_004023785.1. Lineage (NCBI taxonomy): Eukaryota > Metazoa > Chordata > Mammalia > Carnivora > Herpestidae > Mungos > Mungos mungo. The sequence goes on from PISW01002189.1 coordinate 178,830, forward strand.
CAGTCCTCAGTCACTGCCTGGGCACTGCTGCCAGGGTTGAGGGTGGCCTCGATTCCAAAGCGGAAATGGTCTGGAAGGCACTGTCATGGAGGCCGAGGGAGCTGTGCTCCTCCACCGAGCGAGGCATTCTGGAAGGTTCTTCTGAGCAGAACCTCGCTGGCAGCCATGCCTGGGGGCCAGCAGGCCGTGATGGACACACAGAGGATTTGGAGCGGCTGGCTGGGCACCACCGGCGGGCCATTCAAGCCCGGTCCCTCCACAAGTGGCTCCTCCCCTCCTGGATGCTCCTCGCCCGGTGGGCGGCCTGCTCTGCCCTCCTCGGGAAGCCTGCAGGGACCTTGCCTTCTAAGGGCATCAAGGCTCCCAGATGACCTGAGACATGCATTCAGACAGTCACCGAAACGTGTGACAGACAAGGGCCTTACCAGAGGCGCAGAGAGGAATGTCATCCTAACAGTCGCTGTCACTCATTGAGCCCTGGTGATGGGCCCGCTGCCACAGGGCATCTCTTGTCAGTGGGGGATGTGGGCCTGGCTCTCCCCACTTTACAGATGGGGACGTGGAGGGAAGTGACTGCACTGACCTCGCACAACCCGTGCTTGTCTCCGCCTCCCCCATCAGCGCCGTGGCGCAGCCCCCCCACCGCAGCCTCTGGCCGGAACCACTGCGCGTCCTCACACTGCGCGTCCTCACACTGCGCGTCCTCACACTGCGGTCCCATGTGCGTCCTGGCTCCCCTCTTGAGTCTGCCTGTCCCCTGAAGCCGGACATCTTGCCAAAGGCAAACCTGTCATGTCGCTCCTCTGCTTACCCCCCGTGGATGGCTCCCTTGCCTTGGTGATGGGAGCAGACTTGGCCCCCGTGGTCTCCGTGGTCTTCCAGGCGCTGGTGGCCGGGCCCCGCCGCTCCCCCCAGCCGCACTCTCCGTTGCTCGCTTGCCCTCTGCACAAGTCCTACTGGCCTCCCGGTCCTTGCTCCCTGCTCCTTTCTGACGTGGGCCCTTTGCACCTGGCGTTCCTTTTGCTTTCCCTCCTTGACTAGCAAATTCCTTTCATGCGCCTTCATAGCACTCGCTACAGTTTGTCCCGTTCCATATGCTTTGGTCAATTCTTTGACTCGCTCTTGTCTCTCTGCACTCTAAGCTCTAGAAGGGTAGAGAATTATTTGTCTTTACCATCGTATCTCGCACACCCATCGCCCTCTTCTTTCTGCAGCGGGTGTTCAAGAGTTCTGCAGGGGGGCGCCTGGGGGGGCTCCGTCAGTTAGGCATCCGTCTTCGGCTCGGGTCATGATCTCAGGGTTCATGAGTTCGAGCCTGGCGTCGGGCTGTGTGCTGACAGCTCGGAGCCTGGAGCCTGCTTCCCATCCTGTGTCTCCCTCTCTCCCTGCCCCTCCCCTACTCACCCTGTCTCTCTCTCTCAAAAATAAGGATTTAAAAAAATTTAAAAAAAAAAGCTCTTTGGAAAGGTAGATGTGCAGGTGCTGGTGTTTGAACTTAGAACGTTCTGACGTGACCGCCGTGGGAAAGCCAGGGTCCCTTCACGTGGTCCTGGTGGCATTCTGGAGCCAGTCGCGTTGGAATCCAGCCTTGGAAGCGAGTTACTTCGGTCTCTTGGTCTTAGTAAACAGGTCGGTGAGTCAGAACCTCAGAGATAGCCGGGCTGGGAAGCAGAGTATGACCCATTCGACCCTTGGAAGAAAGCAGCTCCAGCCAGGGTAGGGCACCTGCTGCCCTATTGTCCTTGAGCCAGGGGGGCGCCGGTGAGCTAAGGAGGGGCATGGGGTGGGGAGGGAGACGACATCCTCTTTCCTTCTCTGAGTTACTTGTTTCCCCTGGCGCTGAATCCAGGCGCACTCACTCCGGAGACAGGGCCCTGAATTTGGAGCTCTGGTGATTTGCATTTAATTACTGAGAATGTTTCTCTCTTTTAAAATTGTAATGCTGCTCGCAGCATTAAAAGAAGTTCCTATTGGAATGAAAACACCAAAAGCTTTAGAGTAAGTATCTTTTATACTGAACACGTGGCGTCATCTGGAATAGGTAGTTGATTTTCATAATGGTTTTGCAATTACCCATAATGATGCCCTTTATAAGGCTTTAAGGTCAAGGAGGAGATCTTCGGTCAGATGCACGAGATTGGGAGAATTTTAGAAACATCTTTGCTTTGATCCAAATTCCTGTAGACGAGGGAGTTTAAGAGAGAGCGTGTAGAAAGCCAGCCTGCAGTTTAAGGATCTGACCGCACGTTTCCGGTCTCCACGGCTGCCCACCTGTGGCTCTACCAAATCCAGGGTTCCCCCCCGGAACTTGGTCGGGGTCCTTTTCCAGCACCAGCATTTCAGGGAGCAAAAGGAAGGGCAAAAATAGGTCCCGCTGGCCCCTCTAGTGGAAAGGGTATTCCAGGCCCGGGACTCTGTCTCTGCCCTGATGCCTCTGAGGTTAGATCACGGCGGGGGGGGGGGGGGGGGGGGGGGGGGGGGGGGGGGGGGGGGGGGGGGGGGGGGGGTCAGGGGGATGCCATCCTTGAGATGAAGGGTCACGTGTGCGGTTTGAACCTTCACAGGGAAGGGGCCCCGGGCCCTCCCCCTCTCAGATTCCCACCTTCAACCATCTCCACAGTTATTTCTGTAATGTGGGCTTCCAATCACTTGCTTTTAAATTTAAGTACACTTATTTTTAAAAAAAGCAACTTGGCCTCAGAGCCACCCATGGAAAACCAGTATCACTTCCCACAAATACAAAGTAAGCGCAAAAATAAATACAACAAAGACCAAACGTGCTTGCTTTTCGTTTCTAGCTGGAGACTGCCACCTGCCTAAGGCTCTGAGCCCGAGGCCTGGGCTCTGTTCCGAGGGGGGGTCAAGTCCTGCCGGGTGTCGGGGGCTTTTTCCTCCGAGTTTTCAGAAGGGTTGAAACAGACTTGAAAGGGAGTAGCATTCTCTCCACGTGGTTTGATGTTATTTAATCCTGTCTCCTTGTCCAACCTAAAACCTGTCGCAGTTAACGCTGCTGTTACAGCCTCCCGCTTGGAGAAGTGTTCTAGTCTTTTCCAGCAGATACCCCTGAATCTGTTAATTCTGGGGGGTCTGCCGTGAGAGTGATGGAGAAGACAGGTTTGTGGCAAGGAGTCTGTGGTCGTTGAGGCAGGGTGGTCTGTGGGGAGCTGACCAGCAGGGAAAGGAAAGACATGGGGTCTCTAGCAAGGATCGGAGGGTGCCTGGCATGGGTTGGAATAGCAGAGGCCAAATCCATGATCGCGCTGGTGTCCCTGGATTTTGTCCTCTGGGAGAGATTTGGGAGAGGCGATCAGGGGCTTAGAGTCTACTCTGGTTTAAAACTTTCCTGAGCTCTGTTATCTCCTCCCACTGGGTCTAGACCTTTGCTGTCTGCAGACCAGCAGTATCAGCTTCATCTGGGAGTTTTAGGTATGAACAGTCTGAGCGTTCGCCGCCAAGATGTCTTGAATCACCATCTGCATGTGATTTGTATAAATATAACACTTGAGCCTGGGCATCCGTGATCATGGCATCACTGTTCCCAGCAGCCAACAGGCGGAACCAACCAAGCATCGGATAGATACAATGTGGCGGATGCAGACAATGGAGTATTATTCAGCCCTAAAAAAGGAAAGGAACCATGTTGCATGTCGCACTATGGATGCACCTTGAGGATGTTATGCTCAGTGAAATAACCCAGTCACGAAAAGGCAGACACCAGATGATTCTGCTCAGATGAGGTGTCTAAAGTTGTCACATCCTTAGAAACAGAAAGTCGGATGGTGGTTGCCTGGGGGGGGCGGTGCTCTGGAGAGGGGGAAGTGGGGAGTTGTGCAACGGGCACAGGTTTTCAGTTTTGCGAGATGGAAAAATCCTGGAGCCCTGTTGCACAACCCTGTAAATACACGTAACACTACTGAACCATACATTTAGAACTGTTAAGAGAGTAAATACTAAATATCTTATGTGATCTTTTTTTTCCTTCTTAACCACAGTGAAAAGTTAAAAAGCTAAAGAGGACTATGGTCAGTCACCTTAAGAATAATTAAGAGTGTAGACTGTGGTTCTCAAGCTTTGCTGAGCACAAGAACCCATTTGAAAACAAATTTGCCGGGGCCCCTGGGTGGCTCAGCCAGTGAAGCATCCAACTTCGTCTCCTGTCATGATCTTGCGGTTCATGGGTTCGAGCTCCGCGTTGGGCTCTGTGCTGACAGTGTGGAGCCTGCTTCAGATGTTCCTTCTTCTCTCTCTGCCTCTCCCCCCACCTCAAAAATAAACAGCAAAAAAGATTTTTAAAAACTTTTTAATAAAAACACCTGACACTTGCTGGTCCATTTCCACGGGGCCTGCCTTAGGTGTGCGTAGGGCCCAAGGTTGGCCTGCTGCTGGCCCGGGCACTGTTGCCGGCCACACTCAAGTAAGCTGTTCACCCTGGTGCCACTGGTCCAGAGAAGTCAGAATGTTCCCTGACCTGCAGGCGTCCTCAGCCCAGGAAGCACATTGCCGCACCTGGGAGCTTAAACAACGCAGATGAACACAAAGACCCAGACCCCTTGGCCCCACACCCAGTGAATCTGACCTTGAGAGTCAGGGGTGGGGACCTGGACCCAGGGATTTTCCCTAAACTGCATATTTTGATGTCATTCAAGTGTACAGAACAGTTGGGAGAACAGTAGGAAGGACTCCTGGACACCCTTTACCAGATTCACCGATTGTTTACATTTTGCCCTATTTCCTTTGCGCGTTTCTGGCAGGAAGGTCACCTCACGCTCTCCTCCCGGCCGGGGCTGCCATGTCGGCTGCCCCAGTGTTGGTGGAAATCATGTGGGTTACTTGGTGAAGGCAGGGTTTGCCCCTTCGCTGCGAAGTTCCTGTTTTCCTCGTCAGTAAGTGAGTGCAGGGAGGTGAGGTGGAGCTGGGCACACACCGGTTCGCCGTCGTGTTTTTTGCCCACGAGTTTCAGCATCCATTGATGCTTTCTTTTTAAAAATTTTTTTTTAACATTTATTTATTTTTGATAGAGACACGAGTGTGGGCAGGGGAAGTTTCAGAGAGAGAGAGAGAGAGGGAGACACAGAATCTGAAGCAGGCTCCAGGCTCTGAGCTGTCAGCACAGAGCCCGACGCGGGGCTCGAACCCACGAACTGTGAGATTGTGACTGTAGCCGAAGCCGGACGCTTAACGGACTGAGCCACCCAGGCACCCCATCCATTGATGTTTTCTAAATACATCGTTCCTTCTCTTCATTGGTTGGTGTTCTGCAGAAAGGAAGAGTTTCCTCATGTATTTATATCAGTATGGACTTAGGATTCTTAATTTTTTTCAATGGGCTCTAGTCTGCTACTATCAGTATTTATTTTTATGCTTAAAATTTCCCAGATTTGGCCAATCAGCCCCTCTTCAGCCTGGTTCTTCTGTTGTTTTTAGAGACAGAGAGAGAACAGAGCATGACTGGAGGAGCAGAGAGAGGGGGAGTCACAGAATCTGAAGCAGGCTCCAGTCTCCGAGCTGTCAGCACAGAGCCCGACATGGGTCTTGAACTCACAAACTGCAAGATCATGATCAGAGCCAAAACTGAGTCGGATGCTTAACCAACTGAGCCACCCAGACTCCCGTGGCTCTTGTATTCTTTTGACACATTACTGTCTTAGTGAGCCTGGGCTCCCGTCACAGAGCACCTTAGACCGAGTGACTTAAACCACTGAAATTGATCTTCTATAGTTCTGGGGGCTGGAAGTCTAAGATCAGGGGCTCCCGGGTGGTTGGAGTCTGGTGTGCTGTGTGTTCACAAGGCTTTTCCTTGGTACGTGGTACGTGAACTTGTGAACTTGTGCATGGACAGCAGTATGGGGTAGCAGGAGGGAGAGAGGGGGAAAAACATCGTTCGAGACTCATAAAGCCACCAATCCTATCCGATTAGGACCTAGCTTATGACATCATGTAACTTTTTTAAACATTTTTTTATTTCTTTATTTTATTGTGAGAGACATAGAGTGAGAGTGGGGGTGGGGCAGAGAGAGAGGGAGACACAGAATCCGAAGCAGGCTCCAGGCTCTGAGCTGTCAGCACACAGCCCGAGGCGGGGCTCGAACCCATGAACTGTGAGATCATGACCTGAGCCGAAGTCGGTCACTTAACTGACTGAGCCACCCAGCTGCCCCGACAGACATCATTTAACCTTAACTGTACCTCCTAAGAACCCTGTCTCTGAATACAGCCCCGTTGGAGGTTAGGGCTTCGACAGGATGAGCTTGGGGGCACAGTTTGGTTCTCGGCATTTGCTGCGACTCTTGGCCCACTTACTTTCCAGGACAGCACGATGTTTCATGCTCATCGCGTCCTTGCCTCGCATCGACCCTGGAGTCAGCACTCTGCTGTTTCTCCAAGCGTCTAGGTTCCTTTTTTTTTTTTTTTTTTTTTTTTTTTTTTGGTCTCTGAGTCCCTCCCTCACTGACACACTCGCGGTTCCTTTTTAAAAATCTGTTCTCCAGGTGAGACTAAACCGCTGCCGGAAATGAGAACCCTGATTCTAAAGCACCTCCCTCCCGGACCCCCACCGCGAGTGTGTCAGTGAGGGAGGGACTCAGAGACCAGGAGGCGCTTGCTGGAAGTCACAGAGCAGGCGGGTGGCAGAGGGAGCTCCCATCCTGCCCTCCTGACTCCCAGGCCCCTGCTTGTTAAAAATCAGACCCTGCTGCCTCCTAACTGTTCTCTCTGTAAGTGACTCGCTCTTTCAGGGATATGACTCATTTGTTCCTTCATAGGTTAATGTGCCAAATGCTGTGGGAGACATAGAAATAAAGAGCATGACTGGGTCTCGGATTATGATATGTTTCCCTCATAACGCTTGTCACGGTGCTGAGTGGAGAGGAACTTCCTGTTACAGCCTGATTTGTACCCACCCCCAGGCCCCAGTTTGTAGGTTGAAATCCTAATCCCTAGGACCTCAGAATCTGACTGTATTTGGAGACAGGTCTCTAACGAGGCAATTTGGGGGCGCCTGCGTGGCTCAGTCGGTTAAGCATCTGACTCTTGATTTCGGCTCAGGTCATGATGTCACGGTTTGTGGGTTCAAGCCCCACATCAGGCTCCGAACTGATGGCACAGAGCCTGCTTGGGATTCTCCGTCTCTCCCTCTCTCTCTGCCCCTCCCTAGCTCCATCTCTCAAAAAAAGAAAAAGAGTAATTCAGTTAAAACGAAGTCACGAGGGCTGGCCCTAATGTAAGAGTGGTGTCCTTAGAAGAGGAGAGGTTAGGACACAGATTGTGCAGAGGGAAGGCCACGTGAGGTCACAGCAGGAAGGCAGCCACCCGCCAGGCAGGTAGAGGCCTCCGGAGACACCGATTGTTCTTACACCTTGATCTTGACATCTAGCCTCCGGGACTGTGAGGAAGCAGGCATCTGTGGTCCAGGACCTGCAGCCCGTGATGCTTGTTACGGCAGCCCTGGCAAACGAGCACGGTGCTCATTAAAACCCTGGGTTTCAGATTCTTTGATGGACATCTGGACCTCCGATGTTGGAAGCCTGGATTGGGAAGACGGGCGATGTGGTTTTCCACCGTAGATCACTGGATGACGCATCAGTTACCTTCTTTGGGCCACGTTCTTCATTAAAAAAATTTTTTTTAGTGTTTGTTTTTGAGAGAGACTGACAGAGTGTGAGCAGGGGAAGGGCAGAGCAAGAAGGAAACACAGAATCTAAAGCAGGCTCCAGGCTCTGAGCTGCCAGCACAGAGCCCGATGCGGGGCTCGAATTCATGAGCCGTGAGGTCATGACCTGAGCTGAAGTCAGACGGATGCTCAACTGATTTAAACCACCCAGGTGCCCCCACACATTCTTCATTTTTCAAAGGAGAGAAACTAAGCTACATGAGCTCTGTGGTGATGTCTTTGGTCGGTGGTCCCTGGGACCGTCCCCTCCCCGGGCAGCCCCCTTCCCCAAGCAAAAGCCACACTGTAACAAAGTAACCGGATAACTATCGCCGGGTAACCAACCACCCTGAAATGCAGTGACTGAAAACAGTAATTACCTAGTATCAGTAGCTTACCTGTGGGTCGGCAGGAAGTGGCTGATCTTGGCTGGGCTCAGCTCCTCCGTGGGCACTGGGCTCAGGGCTGCCCTGGTGCATCTGTCCTTTGGCCGAGACGGACAAGGCAGTGACTGTCTGGGCAAATTGCTCTTGGTAATAATTGGGGCTTAAGAGAACAAACAGAAACACACAGAGTCTCCTGACGGCCAGGCTTGGCTCCAGCACTTGGTCACTCCAGTGGCTGCACTGAGTCACACAATGGAACCCGAAGTAAAGGGTAGGAAATAGACCCTGCCTCCTCCTTTAGCTGAAGGAACGCAGAATCACATGGCAAGGGACCCATCCATCTACCATAAGGAGAGACAAATTGGGCTGAGAATCCAATCTTCCACAAAAGCCCTCCCGCATTGTGCTTTTTTGGCTGCCGGGGTGTCCCCTAAAATAACCAGAGACAGTAGGTCTTAAATCTAGAGCTGGCTGATGCCACCTCATTATACACAGTGACTTGCGTTCAGGTGCAGGTGGTATGTGGCAAACGGGGCAGTAACATTGGATTTCAGCTGTGTGCTTGTAGAAGCCCTGGGAGCCCAGCCCAGCCCCTCCTGCAAATCCGCGCTGAACTCTGAGGTCCAATAACTGGGAAGACAAGATGGGAAACCCCCCACCATGATGTGCCTCAGATAGCTGAGTTCTGACCAGGCAAGAAAAAAAGGAAATCCTTTCTTCCAGGACCTACAGGCTGTGTCCTACCTAAAGTACGCTCAAGTCTGCCTTTACGACATACTGGCCTTGTCTGCAAGGGAGGGGAACTAAGTCTTAGTTCCACTTGCTTTTCTTTTTTCTTTTCTTTCTGGGTCTCAGAAGGGTAGGAGGCAGCAGTAAAAATTACTCCTAAATAGGGCGCCTGGGCGGCTCAGTCAGGTAAGCATCTGATTTCAGCTCAGGTCATGATCTCATGGTTCGTGAGTTCGAGCCCCATGTCAGGCTCCGTGCTGACAGCACAGAGCTCGTTTCAGATCCTCTGTCCCACTCTCTCTCTCTATCTCTCTGTCCTGCTAACGTGAGCGCATGCACTCTTTCTCATAAATGAACGTTTAAAAAATTATATTTTTCTCACAACTTGAAATTTCTTGCCTCTGAGCCCCAGAGGTACCGCAAATCCTGCCTCCATTTTACCACCTTGCTGTGTGATCTTGGGCCAGTCCCTTGATTTCCTCATGTTCCAGTTTCCTCCTCTGTAAAAGGGGAATAAAATAGAATGGATCTCATAGGGTTGTTATGAACATGAAATTAGTTAATAGAGCACGTGAGCGAGCGAGCCTGGAGCAGTGCCTGACACAGAGTAAGCAGTTATTAAGACTTACTTACCCTTAAAGGCCAGATCATTGAGAGGAAAAAAAATCTCGAATTCTCCTTTTGGAACTGTGAAGTTATTTTATCTGATAAAGGAGGATTCCTTCTTCTCTGATATTTCCAAGAAGAGAGAATTTACCTAGCTTCAGAAGACCTCATGCTGTCCCTCCCCGGCCTCCTCACCCCTGTAAAGGCTGCTGCTGTCCCCTGTGGTCTGACTAAATGCTAACTCAGGAAGACCTCACGTGAAACTCCCTTTCTGCTAAAATGCTAATTTATCATTCAGCCTAAGGAAGGATTTTCCCTGGACAAGACCCCCTTCCTAGGATTGAAGAGATGAAAAATACATGCAGCTCTTATACTGACCCCAATATGCTCTTTGTGTGATTTTAGAAAAACTCTTCCTGGGGCTGCCTCGGTGGCTCAGTGCTTGAGCGTCGGACTCTTGATTTCAGCTCAGGTCATGATCTCACGGTTCGTGAGTTCAAGTCCCGCATCTGGCTCAGTGCTGGCAATGCAGAGCCTGCTTGAGTTTCTCTCTTTCTCTCTCTGCCCCTCCCCTGCTCGTGCTCTCTCTCAAAAAAACATTAAAAAAAAAAAAAGAAAAAAAACCTTCCTAACTATTGTTTGGGGAGGATTATTCAGGGAAAAAGAGGTTAGAACCTCTCCAACCTCAGAGACCCCTCTTCTGACTAACCTCTCCTACTGTTTGTTGAAATGAGCAGGTTGGGGGTTACAGCAAGCCACACAGGTGACTAGATTATTATCATATACTCTATTTTCACACATTCAGTTCTTCTAATTTACAAATCATAAAATTCACTCTTTGTAAATGCCATGAATTTTTAGTAAACCTATGGATTTTTGCCACCACCTTCCCCACGGAGTTTCAGAGCACGTTTTTTATCCCTCCAAAATCCCCCCAGGTCTGTTCATAGTCAATTATTGCTTCCCACCCTCAGGGCACCACTGATCTGCTTTCTTTCTCTCTAGATTTGCCTTTCCTGGACATTTCATATACATGGAATCACGCAATATGTCGTCTCTTGAGTCTGGCTTCTTTGGCTGAGGATAACGTTTCTGAGCTTAATCCGTGTCGTGGTAGACATCAGTCTCTCCTACGTCTCTCTTGCCAAATATTACTCCGTTGTATGGGTACACAACATTTTGTGTGTCCCTCCACCAGCCGCTGGGCATTGCATTGCCTCCACCCTCCATATAAGTAATATTTGTACAAGCATTCATGTATAAGTATTTGTGTGGACGTCTTTTAATTTCTCTTGGGTGGCTACCTAGGAGTGGAGACTGCCAGACTGTTCTCCAAAGTGGACGTCCCGTTTCCCGTCCCCATTCATTTCCTCGCCAATACTTGTCTTTTTGATGATCGCCTTTCTCCTGAATATCTAATTGAGATATCACGGTGATTTTAACTCTCATTTCCCTCATGGCAAATAACCAGAGGACCTTGTCATGTGCTTATTAGCCGCTTGTAGGTCATCGTTGGTGAAGTTCCCATGAACTCTTTTAACAAATTTTCAACTGAGTTGTTTGTTTTTCTTATCAATGGGTTTTATGGGTTCTTTATATATCCTTGATACAAGTGCTTTATCCTATATATATGATTTGAAAATTTTTCTCCCCGTCTCTGGTATGTCTTCATTTTCTTAGTGATGTCTTTTGGAGTGCCAAGGTTTTAAATTTTAGTGAAGTTGATGTATCCATTGTTTTCTTTTATGGCTTATAAAAAATGGTACTGTGTCTAAGAAGTCATTGTCTAAGCCAAAGTTATGAAGATTTTCTCTAGTCTTTTTTTTTTTCCCCTAAAAGTTCTTTAGTTTTAGCTCCTGCATTGATGTCTATGGTCGATTTTGAGTTACTGTTTGTGTGTGGTTTGAGATCCGGCATTAGGTTCACTCTGTTACATATGGATACTGAATTTTCCCAGCAGCGTTGGCTGAAAAGACTGTTCTCTCCCTACTGAATTGTCTTGGCATCTTTGTCAAGAATCACTTGACATCAATGTAAGGGTTTATTTCTGAACTTTTATTTATGTACCTGTACATGCCTACTGTCTACTCATACCACACTTGGGTGACTCCTGTAGATTAATATTAAGTCAGAAACTGGGGGTGTGCAGTCCTCCAACATTGTTATTTTACATCAAAAGTAGTTTGGCTCTTCCATATCTTTTGGGTTCACCTATGGATTTTAGAACCCATTTGTCAGTTTTGACAAAAAAAGTCTGCTGGTGGAATATTTGATGGAGTTGGTATTGCGTCTTCTAATTCATGACCACTAATGTCTTTCATTCTTTTTTAGACCTTCTCTATCTCTCTTAGAGAATGCTTTGCAGTCATCAGGGTACAAATCGTGTGCTTCTTTTGTTAAATTTGTTCCCGACTATTTTATTCATTTTGATGCTACTATGAATGGGCGTATTTTCTGAATTTTATTTTTAGTATTTGTTCATTAGTTCAACTTGTATTTTGTGGATTCGCTATGATTTTCTACATATGGTATTATGTCACCTGTGAATAAAGACAATTTTACTTCCTTTCTTATCTGGAAGCTTTAGTTAATCAAATATTATTTGTTTAATTATTAATTATTAACTAATATCAACTAATTATTAATACATGATTATTTAATTAAATATTATTTATTTGCACATGATGTTGTCTGTCAGTTTTTTGTAGAAGCCCATTATCAGTTTGAGAATGTATCCTTTTCTTCCTGGTTTTTTAAGATTTATTTTTCAAAACTTTGTATTTTAGAGAGAGTGTGAGTGAGGGAGAGGGGCAGAGGGAGAGAGATTGGGAATCACAAGCAGGCTCTGCGCTGAGTGCGGATTCGATGTGTGGGGCCAATCCCACAACCGACCTGAGCTGAAACCAAGAGTCAGACGCTCAACCGACTGAGCCACCCGGGCGCGCCTCTTCCTAGTGGTTTTTTTTTTTTTTTAAGCATTTTTACTATAAGAGGTTGTAGGATTTTGTTAAATTCTTTCTCTGAATCTATGAAGATGATGACGAGGCTTTTAAAAAAATTCTACTCATGTGATGTATTACATTAATTGAATTTCATATATTTAAGAAACCTTGCATTCTTAGGATGAATCCAACTTGGTCATATTGTATATTCCTTTTTAATATATACTGAATTCAACTTGCTGATATCTTGTTAAAGATTTTTTTGCAACTGTTCATGAGCGATATTGGGCTGTGGTTTTCTTTTATTGTCTACATTTGGTTTTGATATCAGGTAATACTGGCCCTCATAAATAATTGAGAGGTGTGTCCTCTGTTTTCTGAATGAGCTTATGAAGGGTTGGTATTATGTATTCTCTAAATAATTGCTAGAATTTAGCAGTGAAGCCTTCGAGGCTTAGAATTTTCTGAGAAATTCTTAGTTACTAATTCAATGTCTTTACTTGCTATAGGTCTGTTAAAATCCCATATTTCTTCTTTATTGGGTTTTTATAATTTGTATCTTTGTAGGAATGTGTCTAAGCTGTTAACTTTGTGGCCATAACATTGTTCATAATATTCCCTTTTAACCCATTTGACTCCTGTATGGCTGGTAGCGATGTCTTCTTTCATTCCAAAATTTAGGAATTTGAAACTTTTCCCACTTTTTCGGTCAATCTAGTTAAGCATATTTGAAAAGAAATAACTTTTATGGAACAGAGTGAAGAAAGGCTGTGTGGGAATGAGGAGGGATCATCAAGGGAACATTTGAATCATGGGAGTCCCAGAAGGAGAGAGAGAGAAAGAGGCAGAAACTTTATGGGAGAAACAACAGCTGAAAACGTCCCAAATCTTGGGAGAGAGATGGATATTCAGGTATCTGATGCTTGAAGGACCCTAAGCAAGATCAACCCAAAGAAGATTACCCAAGACATATTATAATCAAAATGTGAAAATGTCCGTATTACCCAAAGTGATTATTTGAAACACCTATCAAATATGGCATTTTCCGCAGAAATAGTGGGGGGGAAATCCTAAATTTCATATGGAACGTAATTATCCCACTGGAACCCCATCTTTCTGTGATAGAGAAAAGGTAAATTTCTGGTGCTGTAGGGCCCCTCCATCTCCCTGGGAGATGGTGGTCTCTGCCTCTTACCCTCGCTTCTTTCATCTACCTTGATTTTTATTTAGAAGCTGCCTCTGCTGTTTATTTTAGTCTTATTTTGTTGCAGCTCTCGGAGATTGTTCCCTGGTGTTACAGCTATTGGAGATTCCTCCCTGGTGTCTGGGGGGTTGGGGATGGGTACGGTAAGATGGCGGACTAGAGAGAGAGCCTCCGGCACCATTGCTTCTTGGTCACCTTAGTATCTTCAGCATCTCGTGTGCTGCCTGCTAGAACCTAAATACTCTAAAATATCTGATAAGGAAACGGTTAAATATACCTTAAGATAGTTTTTGGTCACGTAGCATCCTTTATGCCTTGGGAGTAGGGAAGGTTCTAGACCAAACCCGAGTGTGTGAAACTCACAAAGGTTTTCAGATGCTCTAATGTGATAATACTTGAGCCTCCTTTTCAATTTCATTTCCCACCTGTCTCAGCTCCTGGAGGGGGACGGAATCAATGGCAGGAGATTTGGTAAGTTACTGGGGTTGTGTTGATTATACGTTTTTGAGAGAAGGTATCAAGATAGCGTGTTGGTGATATCTTAGAGTTTTCGACCTAGACCTATGTTTGCTTATTGCTGTAAGTCAGAAGATTTTATATGCATAAAAATGTGGAATTTAAAAAAAAGTTTATTTCTTTTGAGAGGGGGTGGGGCAGAGAGAGAGAGAGGGAGAGAGGGAAAGAATCCCAAGCAGGATCTTTGCTGTCAGTGTAGAGCCCAGAGCCAACGTAGGGCTTGATCCCACAACCTCGAGATCGTGACCTGAGACAAAACCAAGAGTCTGGTGCTTCACTGGCTGAGTTCCCCAGGAGCCCCTAAAAATGTGGGATGTTGAAAGGGACCTTTGTTAGTGTGACTCCTTCTGCCTGGAACGGTATACCCACCCCCACCCAGAATCAACCCCTGCCCAGTCCTCACGTGCATAACTTGTAAGCATCCGTCAGATCTCAGTTCCCTCATCACCTCCGTATAGAAGAATTTCCTAGATGATTCGCTGTGTCTCATACCCTCACAGAACCATGTACTTCTTTTTTTTTTTAATTTTTTTTATGTTTTTAATTTATTTTTGAGAGCTAGAGAGAGATGGTGCGAGCAGGAGAGGGTCAGAGAGAGAGGGAGACAGAACCAGAAGCAGGCTCCAGGCTCCGAGCTGTCAGCACAGAGCCCGACGTGGGGCTTGAACCCATGAACCGTGAGACCATGACCTGAGCCGAAGTCGGACGCTCAACTGACTGAGCCACCCAGGCTCCCCCATAACCATGTACTTCTTAATAACACTTAATGATAGTTACACTTTTTAAATATTAATTGGTGTGGTTATTTGATTAATATATGTCTCTTCCAAGGGGTCATCAGCTTCCTAGGGGCAGTATTTGTTTTTACTCACCGTTTTTATCCCTAGTGCCTAATATAGTGCCTCACAAAATATAAATCAAGCAAGTCCTGTGCATATTTAATATATTTAATCACTACTGTACCTCACCCCGTCTGTCTTATTACCGTCTCAGTTTGTAGATGAGAAAGCTGAAGCATGGAGAGAGACAGACAGAGAGGGAGACAGAGAAAGAGAAGGAGGGGGAATGTAACTCACTCAAAGTCACACAGCAATATGCGATGGCATTTATAGGCTCTCAGTAAGTATTTATTTAAAATCGGATGGAGAGGCACCTGGGTGGCTCAGTTGTTTAAGCGTCCACCTCTTGATTTTGGCTCAGGTCACGATCTCATGGTTCATGAGTTCGAGCCTTGCATCAGGCTCTGTGCTGACAGCGTGGAGCCTGCTTGGGATTCTCTCTCTCCCCCTCTCTCTGCCCCTCCCTCCCTCTCTTTCTCAAAAATCAAATAAATAAACTTGAGAACAAGTAAAGGAAACATGGATGGATAAATAAAAAAGCAAGGAAGGAATGAAGTGATTCCTCTGTTTCTGGTTGGAAATGGGGCCTCCGAAGAGTGTTGCGTTGCCGTTTTGGTGGGAGGGTGGCATTGTAAGGCTGTGGAGAGGTCTGGGGGACCTGTCTGGACTCCGAAGCTGTGGGTGGCAGAGCAGGGTACAGGCGAGGGTGGGGACGGAGTGAGTGGAAATGCTGGCTTCCCACAACAAAGCTGAGTAGGTGGGAGCCAGAGATAGCAGAGCCCTTGACTAGAAACTCCTCCAGGGAAGGACAATTCCTCTGAAACCAGACACAGAGATTAGCTAGCGGTATCTACACACCAAAGACCTGCATGGTGCCCAGTGAGCCCTGGGCACCAGGATCGGGATCCAGGAGCCATCTTGCAGAAACAGAGCAAGGATTACCACGGGTGTCAGGGAGGTGTGGAATTTTCTGCTTGCCCTCTTCGCAGACAGTCCAGTACAGGAGTGAAGACCTACCCTGGCCGGTTCCCTTCCAGCCCTCTTGATTCATGCCTCCTGTGTGTCATGGTCTCTTGGTCTGGGATAGAAAGTTGCCCTGTGGTGTTTGTACCCATCTGCACCCAGCCATACTTGACGTGCTGGCAGTTTCCGTGCCGAAGCTTAGGGAATCTGTTTTATGATTGCAACGTGAATTTCTCAGTTTGGGTGCCTCTGCCAGGACTCTGAGCCCGGGTCGTGTGAGCCGCACGTAGTTGCCTGCTTAACTGTGTCTTAAGGGAGAATGTCCAGAGCTTTCTTGAGTTTCTCATCAAGAAACTCTGGAGACTTGTGACGTCTCCAGAAGGGTAAGAACCAGTGATGACAGTGTGGACAACAGTCGTCATAAATAGCCTTTATTGATTGTGTAGAAAATGCCAGGTGTGTGATAAGTGTATTAGGTACATTATCTCATTTAATTCTTGTAGCAGTCAGCTTAAGCTTATTTATGCTGCAGTAACAAACAATTCCAAAATGTCAGTGGCTTGCAAAACGAAGTTTTATTTCTTGCCCACAGGATATGTCAGGATAGTTGCGTCTCTGCCTCCTATCTTAGAGCCAGGACTCCGGCTGAACACGTAGCCCCTGCCTGGGTCAGCCCGGGTCTCACGGCACAGGAAAAAGAGAAGGGCCTTTGACCATGAGATGGATCTTCCAGGTTCTTCTTGGAAGTGGCACACATCACTTGTCCTGGCTCCAAGCCTGACATCAGGGGACATTCTAGCTGCTTAGTATGGAGGGATCCTGCAGAGAGGGGCAGTGGATAGTTGAAAAATAATGTCATCTATTGAACCCTTTGTAAAAATCAACGAGGCAGTTGGTATCTGCCTCATTATGATCGTTCCCTTTTTACAGATGAGGCAACAGAGGCTCAGAGGGGGAGTACATTTTTCTCTAGTGTTGCTTAAGTGGTGGACCCTAGATTTGAGGGGACTCTGTGTCACCCCAGAGCCCGTGGCTTTAACTTTTGCACGACACTGATTTCCACAGCCAGAGCGACAGCAGGCTTCCCCCCCACCCCCACCCCTCCCTCCAGCTCAGGGCAATCCAGACCCATTGCTCTAAAGCTTCCTCAGCCCCTGACAGGGTTCAGGAGGAAAGCACTTCCCTAGCTCGTTTCCCCGTTCTCCTGGTCCCCAGCCCTGCGACCCGGTCTGGAGTGTCCAGCTGGGCGTTGGTTTGGCCGGATTCCTGTCCGCTAAGAGCTGACCGTGCACGCCATGGGGGGAGGGAGTGTGCTGGGTATTTTTAGAGCTCGGCAGGCTTGCGATGCTCTTCGCCGCGGTCCGTGGATGAACCCAGGACCAGCATATGCCCACGCTCTGCCGGCCTGGCCCTGGTACACAGCCCTCTCTGCTTTGGGGAAGACAGATTGTCCCAGGTAGATCTGTAGCCAGGTTTTTCCCCTCTGCTGCCCTCCTCCTCTGAGCTGCTCCTCCCCCTTATGCTGTCGCTTCTCCTGAGGGCCCACCAGGATTTTGCACCTGCTTCTGAGACTGTGGAGATGGCGGGGTTTGCTCATTTGCAGTTGAGTCTGGCCAGGAAGCTGCTGGTTCTTGTCCAGGCATCTTCCATGTTTGCAGCTTGGCCTACCGTCCTGGGCAGGCGGGAGGCACACTCACTCCTCAGGGAGAATCAGGGCTTGGAAGGCTCAGGAGGGGACGGTTCCCTGGAGCAGCAGTGCTCCGCCAGACTCCTCCACAAGCCCCGAACACGCTCATGGTCCAGAAACCGGGGGCAGTGGCGGCACGAGGCCTGGTGGCTTTGGTTCGCTTCTTGTCAACAGCTCCAGATAAGGACCAGCAACAGTGCAACTCATCGCACGGGTGTTGTGAGTCTCCATGGGAAGGCAGGCTGGGGACGTGCGCGTGCAGAGGTACTTAGACTATCCGGAAACATTAACCCAGCTGTGATCCAATTTGAGAAACACTTCCCGAGTGCCTCCTCGGGGCGAGGCACAGGATCTTGCTTTGTGTGGAGGTTAAAACGTTTCGGAAGATACTTGGGAGCAGATGAGCACATCCCTGAACAACCGGGCGTTATGTTCGCAGGATGTGGTGGACATGAACTTATAGATCCTCCCTGCCCTCCTCCTTTCCTCTCATCCTTCCTCCCTCCATCTTTCCCTCCTTCCTTCCATCCTTCCTCCTTCCTTCCCTACCTCCTTCCTTCCATCCTTCCTCCTTCCTTCCCTACCTCCTCCCTTCCTCCCTTCCTTCCTCCCTTCCTCCCTTTCTCCCTTCCTCCCTTCCTCCCTTCCTCCCTTCCTTCCTGTGTTGTGGTTAAGAGCATAAACTCTGGAGCCAGACTGCCTGAGTCGAAATCCTTACTCTAACTCTCTGGCCACTGGGCGGGACAAGTGGCCGGAGCAGCCCGCGCCTCAGCCCACGACGGTACCCGGCCCACACAGTTGTTGCACGGAATCAGTGAGCTCCTCTACAGAAGGCACAGAGCAGGTCCACGAAGGAAACGCTATCCAGGTGTTGGCTCCTCCCCTTCCCCTTTCTTCTGTCATTCACTCCGCATATTGTTTAGTGAGCCACTACTATAGGCCGAGTACTGACCTAGGTCCTCATCACAGAGCAGTGAGCTCAATGCAGACTCTCGGCCCTGTGGAGCTTACAGTTCAGATGACGGAGGCAGAGAATAAATAAGTATATAGTACATCAGCCGGTGATTAAGGCCTGGAAGGAATGTGCACAAGAGATGCCCATCAGAGTCCAGGAAAGTCAGAGGAGGAAGGGGTTAATTCTTAGTGAGCAGAGGCTACGAAAACCTCCCCAGAGGGGATGACAGTGGCCAAGATGCAGATGTCACCCTGTGAGGCTCACAGAGAGCGTCCAATCTGGAAATGAGAGTTCGCTGGGACCTTGAAATATTCTCCCCGGGAGCTGGTCGGTCACCTCCTCCTTTTCCTCGCCTCCTGTCAACAGGGGTTCTAAATGAGATCAGGACCCAGGGCTTGTTTCCGGACTTAATGACGTTGGTGTTGGGTTCAGAGTTCTGAGGAAGGGCTTTGTCCCAGCTTCCGACTCCCGGGGAGGATGCACCGGCTTGGGGGGGCCCTGACCAACACAAGAAGGGCTTGCTCTGTGCAGGGGACTCGGCTGGGCCCCGCCCTTCAGGAGCTGGGAACAAGGGAAGGGCCTCTGCCTGCTTTGCACGTTAGTGGCTTACCCGACATTTTGTACTCAGTGAGTGCTCAGTAAATAATACAAATATTCACCGAGTGCTTATTAGATGCCAAAGACGTGTCGCCAGGTTGTAAGCGCTTGATGTGTGCCCGCTTACCTAATTTTTACAGCTCATGTGCTATTTTTATCACCGTTGAACGGATACAGAAACTGAACGCAGGCTCTCCTAGGACAGCTAGAGAAAGAGTTAGAGAGGGCTTCCTGGAGGCGGTGACTGAAGTGCCTCTTGCAGGACAAACAGCACCTGCCCAGGTGGGGAAAGGGGAGCCAAAGAGGGCACTGCAAGTGGAAGCAGCTTAACGAGAGAGTTTGGTGAGAGACCCGGAAGTGAGGAGAGTCGGGGGTGGGGGGGCACGGTGTGGAGCACGGGGAGCCCTGTAGGCCTCGCTCGGGCCTGTGGATTTTCATCCTGACGCCACTGGCTAACCATGCAGGTAATTTCTGGACCCGAGTATCCCGTGATCAAACTGGCTCTACGCAAAGGTCACCGCGTCACCCCCGCGACCAGCAGGTTAGCACTTAATTAAGTGCTGTCTCACGCGCTCAGTCCCACTCCCGGCAGCTGGGCCTCCCTCCCAGGGGCACAGGCACCTGCTTTGGGGTCTGGGACGAGGAGGCGCGACGCAGGGAGTGTTGGGTCTTGCACGCCTGTCCCAGACTTGCACACGCAGGAGCCCACCTCTTTCGCATCATCGCCTCCAGCACCTGCAGACCCCAAATGGTGGCCGTTTCTTCTTGGCCGATGTTGTTTTTTTTTTTTTCTTAGGTTTGAGACTCCAATGTTTCCTTTGAAAACATATTTTTTTCCTCTCTCTCTCTCTCTCTGTCTCTCAAAGAACTACTTGTTCCTCCTAGGCTAACAAAGTCCTCTTAACTCTTAGGGGGAAGCTTGTCTATTCCTGGTGGGATCAAGTCATTCCAGGGTGCCTGTGTTAGGCTTTAATTTTCAAAAAGAGCACCACCGGTAAAGGAAAGGGGCCAGTTAGGTTTTGAAGTCTCTCCTGTTTTATTATTACTGAAGGAGGTCCGTGGAGGGGGATGTCTAGTGCCAGCCGGTTCCTCGTTTTGGTACCACTGACGTCATCCCCACGTTGGCCTCTTTAGGAACTGCTGGTTCTCAGCTGGTGTGTCGGTTATCGCTCGCCGCGGAACAAATTGCCCCAAACTTAGTGGCTCACGCTTACTTGATATCTCACAGATCTTGTGGCGGGAGCCTGGGCGTGGCTCAGCAGGGTCTCTGCTCAGGGCTCCAGTGGGGCTGTCCGTGGGGCCGGGATCTTGTCTGGGGCTCGGGTCCTTTTCCAGGCTCCCAAGGTGGCTGGCAGGCAGCAGGATTCATTTCCATGCAGCCTGAGAGCTCAGAGACGCTTCCCTGTTCAAAACCAGCAGCAGCAGGGGGGGGAGTGTAAGCCCTCGTTCCGGCGCTGGGTGAGGAGGCCCGGCCCACCAAGGTGACTTTCCCTTTCGATGTATGCAGCGCTGACTGATTAGGGCCTTTACTGCCGTCTGGCCCTCCCTTCGCCTTTGTCATATGAGGTAACGTAGGCACCAGAGTGACCCGCATCATATCCTAGGTGCTGACCGTACTCCGGGGGAGGAGCCCCTACGAGGCGGCGGGTCACTTCTGCCTGCCGGAGCTGGTGGCCTACATTCCCAGACTCTGTCCTCTTCTTCCTGATCTTTGGATTAGGCGTGTGGCTCGGGGCTGTTGCATAAAGCCCTCTTAATTCTATCGTAAGAGGAGGTGGCGTGTGACTTACCGCATTCTGGAGTTTTGAGATACGGGGGAGACGGAACCACCAGATGCAGCAGCGGCGTCCTGGTTCACAGAGCCGGGTCACGGCCACCTGCTTCTGGCTGGGCTTTGTCAGAACTGATTTCTCTGCTGGAGACCACAGAGCAGTGGCCTCGGAACCCTGTGGCAAAACAAGGGTTCCGGAAGTTGACAGGTTCTGGAGGTGAAACTGACCCCCGGCTTCCCGACCCCAGGTCTGTTTCCGTGGGTGCCCCTCCGCGTGCTGTTTTCTGTCTACACATCTCAGGTTCCGACTCTCGGGCGGGGCCCCAGGGGGTCTGAGGTTCCTCCTCGTGTCCATGTCAGTTCGGTGGTGTGACCCAGATCCAGCGCTAGCAAATTAGGGGCCTGTGGGACTTAGGGTGCAGGTGTGCGGAGAGAGGGGTGAGCACCTCTCAGGTAGGTTTCCCTTCGAAGTAACCAGCCCCGCTGGACGCTTTGTCTTCACGAAGGCAGAGAACCCTCAACGGTAGGGAAACGTCTTGTTTGTATTGACAACTGTCCCCAGCTGTATTCGGAAATGGCGGAGTGGACTGTCGGGCTGAGGGGCCCCCAGGGTTTCCGGGCTTGCTTGCTTCACTCCTTGATCTCGTACTTTTAATCAGAGCAAATCTGGAGCATTACTCTTCCGTGCTTGTTCCTGCCATTTCCAGCCACTCGACACTTTCTCATAAACAGAGTGACAGTTTGATGGAATGTGGTTTTTAATTAAGCTGCTTTCCCTTGGAACAACTTTCCGGGAGCATATGTAAGGAGCCCAGCTTCAGAAAGTGCCGTCGGAGGCTGATTTCGGAGGCGCGTCACCAGGCAGCTGGGGAGGAACAAAGGACTTCAGGCAAGTGGGACTCACCAAGTGCTCAAACGTGGTGCGCGGCCCCCAGTCTGTCTCTGGTCCCTGCTGTCCCTCCTAACAAGTGCTGAACTCAGGACCGGGCCCGCGGAACGTCGGGAGACTTGCCCCACAGCGGCTCTACGTGTCCCTGGATTGTAAGCCATTCACGGCACGTCCCTCTCTTCCGCCTGGGACGTGGCAAAACCAAAATGATGTAAGACGCCTGTTACTCTGCCTTCATCAACCCAGTTTTCTGAGCAGCAGTGAACTCTGCGCACCAGACCTTCCAAGAACTTAGGGTCTCACAGGGGAGGCGACGGTTTTCCCAGGACAGAACTACACGGTAGCGATCCACAGTGGTTCCTCAGGCGTGGAGGGGGGAGACGTGGCCAGGCACCGCTTGACCAGCTCTTCAAAGGGCTGTGCATATATATATATAGTGGGGGACGCTGTGTCAGAGGACCGCTTTCGGCCTCCTTGGGGTGGGTGTGGGCGTGGCTGGGGGTCCCGGCAGGTGGAGGCCGGACCCGAGCGGCCCCTCCCCTCATGTTCTGTGCTCTGTGGCTTCTAGATCTGCCCCGATAGATCACTGTTCCCGCGGAGACATCCGTCAAGCCTTTTACCCTGTCCATGACTCATCTCCCTGTCGCAGGCGCGGCGCTCAGCTTCCCAGAATAGCCCAGCCCGAGGGATCCGAGCTCGGAATCCCTTCCAACTTTCAGGGCTCTGAAGTGCGGCGCCCACAGAGGTCTGTGCTTAGGTAAAGGGGTGCAGATGGCCTGGTGTTTGCAGAGACCGTGGCTGGTAACTGTCTCCCTTCCACTGTTCTTTCCTGCAAAGCCCAGGAACACAAAATTCCAGGCCAGCTGACGTTGCTTACAAAGGGAAACCTTGATCCGGGCTGGCCTGATGGTGCCTTTCAGTGGCTTAAAGATAAGGTAATCGGAAAGCCCACTGATTCATTTATTTGTTGTTCACTCAACAAATATTTGCCGCCTTGCCTTTTAAGTGAGAACCACAACAGGAACCCCAATGGGGGAATCTTGCGGAGGTTGAATCAGACCTAAGCGCTAAGCCCTCAACATACCCTGCTATTGAATCCTGGCAGCCAGGCAGGGGGGTGGTAAAAATAATAGTGGACATTTATTGAGCACTTACTACTGCTGCGTTTTAAGCGGCTCCCTTGAATTAGCTAGATCAATCTTCACAATGGCTCGAGGAGTGGGGGGCCATTATGAGCCTCATTTGCTAGTTGAGAACAACGGGTATCAAGCACGGAGGCTAATGTGCTCGGGCTCACGTAGGTTGGTAGGTGGTTGTGTCGGGAACCGAGCCTGGGGTTCCCCGATATGAACCACGAAAGCATCACGATGTTCACGCCATTGCGGCATCAGAGTGGTTTTCTGTCCCTTCTTTCCAGAACGTGCTGAGCTCTCTTTGACCCCAGGGCCTTTGCGTTTCCCTCCACCTTGAAACACCGAGTTTCTCGTTCTTCTGGTCTCGGCTGGAGGGCTGGCTCCTTTCTGGAGCATCTGCTAGGCTCTTCGCTGTCATTCTTCGTTTCCTTCACAGCCTGTATCCTATTGTGACGTTCCCACGTTTGCTTTAATCCACTTGTCCCTCCCCGCCAATCCTCACGAGAGTTGACGCTCCAAAGGCATGGACCTTGTGTAACCTAATTCCGTCCATACCTGCAGCCCTGAGGTGGAGCCTGGCACACGGCAGGTCCTCTGCACAAGGCCACTGGGCAGTCTGGGGGGCACAGGTGCAGCGTGGACGCCTTGTTGTTGCAGTGACTGAAGCTGTGAGTGTGAGGCTGTGTGGTCATGGTCACTGCTGTCGTTAACCACGGTGGGAAGAGGAGGGACGCTGGAGACTCCAAAAGCACAGCGGAACATTCCAGAACATTTGGGATTGTAACGCAGAAGCAGCATCGTGAGACTGCCCATGTGTGTCCCTCCCTAGGGTGACGGGAGGAATGGTAGGTTTCTGCAGCTGCTGCAGGCAGAGAAAGGGGGCAGCCCTGTCTGCGGAGGTCCCTCCGCAGGGCAGTAGTGACAGAGCAGAGAACGGGAGTCCCGCTGCTTTCTCCCTAAGGACGTGACATCAGGACGTGGGGACCTGGCGGTGCTCAGAGAATCTTTGGTGCTTTTGGCAGCCGCCCTCACAGCGCCATATTTTTCATCGCTCTGTTTTGCTTTCTTCTTTGATGCTTCATCATCTGTCCCTAGTGCATGCTAGAAACAGGATTTTGTTCTAGAACATTCTGGAACATGGCCACTGAGTCTCACTTTGTTCCTCTGGGAAATGGAGACCGAGCCCACCCATAGTGTCGCCATGAGGATTAGCTAAGGCTGCTGTTTCCCCGACAGCACTTGGGGAAGTTCAAGTTCAAGTAGTGGCCCGGCCCTCCTGTTACCAACAAGGAGTCAGCGTCTTACATGTAATGAAGATGCTTCTGGAACTGGAACAAGGACATTACGATTGAAAGTCTGCAGTTGTAACGGCTTGCCCGAGGCACAGTTGTCAGGCGACACACCGTGGACACACGTACACACCTCGGAAACCCTTACCGCAGTCTGGTCAGGCCTCGTCGCCTCCCCTGTTACTGATGAGGAAAACGGGGTGGGAGAGACACGTGTCTTCTCCTGGGTCCCACGGTGGCCGGAGGCAGCGCCATCTGATCAGGGCCCGAGCTCTGGCCCCGTGTGCACCGCCCACGCCCCCGTGGTGGTCGGCCCCTGCTGGTGACGTCGGAGGATGTGCAGGTCACACATCTGGAGGTCCAGAGCGCCGGAGCGTGTAACGACCAGAGCTGTGTTAGCTGGTCCCCTCGCCCACGGCGCTGCCACCTGCATGCGTGAAACTGCGTCCCCCAGCTCGCTGCCTGACGCGCAGCCGGGTCGGCGAGGGCAGAGGGACGGTCTCCGAGCCAGGCCGCCCGGAGCAGGCCGCCACCTGCTGGTGCGTCTCAGCACCGTAGACCGCAGTCCCCTCCCCCCACCGTGGGAATGTTCGGAAAATCTCCCGGGTGTTCTCAGACGCGGCACCCCAGGCCTGGAGCCTCAGAACGTGGATTCCGGAGGTCCCACAACTGCAATGGCACGAGCCCCGTGCCCAGCCAGCAGCCTCCCTCCCCCCCAAACCTGTGCGTGTCCCTCGGCTCAGACTCGGGGTACCTTTTGGAAGCTTTCCTTATACTCCAGGCGTTTGTTTAGACTGTGCCCCCCCCCCCCCGCCCCCAAGTATCTTTTCTCCATCTCCTCGCCTTTGTCCATGGAGTCGGGCTGCCTGGCTTCATTCCCACGTGCTGTCATGACCTTGGACTAGTTCCTTCATCTCTGGGCTCTCCGTTTCCTCAGCGACGATAGCCATAGTGCTGACCCCGTGCGTGTGTTACACGCACTACGGCAGCGTGTGGCGCATGCTCTGTACGGTGTCAGGAGGGAGCAGAGCCCCGGATGTGCTGCCGCGGGATTGTTGCCGTTGGTGGTGGTTTTTATCAGTCTGCCCCGCTGGTCCCTCTTCTTGCCCCCTCCCCCTCCCCCTCCTCCACCCCCTCCTCTTCCTCCGTGTGACTGTAACATTTCTGGCCCTTTAAGGTATCACCTTCTCCAAAGCCGCCTCTGACATGACCCACCCTTTGGCTTGAGAACTCCTCTTCCAAGGCCCATTCATTCATCCCTTCGGCAAATGTTTGTTGAGCAACTACTGTGTGCTGGGGAAATGAACGCGGGGGACAAAAATCCCTGCGGTGTTGATGCCTCCCTTCTTGAGGGGGAAGAGGCTGAAAATAAACCAGATCAATGAGTAAAATCTGTAGTTAAAAAAAAGCTATAATTGCTATGGAGAAAAATGAATCGGGAGGGAGGTTGGGGGTCGCGTCCCAGGTTAGGTGTCTTGTTACAGTGTGATTGTCGACCATCTCAGAAACATCTCAGTCTATTTATTTTTTATTTTTTTTTAATTTTTTATTTATTTTTGAGAGAGAGAGAGACAGAGGGCCAGCAGGGGAGGGGCAGAGAGAGAGGGAGACATGAAATCTGAACCAGGGTCCAGGCTCCGAGCTGTCAGCACAGAACCTGATGTGGAGCTTGAACCCACGAACTGTGAGATCATGGAGCCGAAGTCAGGTGTTTAGCCGACTGAGCCATCCCTGTGCCCCAGAAGCGTCTCAGTTGAAACAACTACATGTTTACCTCAGAGACCAGGAATGTCAGAGATGAGGCTGCAGCTTTTAATTCGATGGCAAGGAAGATGAAATCGGAATAAAGACTCCAAAGAGGTGAGGGAGTATACTGTTCAGAAGAGCGTTCCAAGAAGCAGGAACAGCATGTGCAAAGGCCCTGAGGTGGGGTGGGGGGGCATTTCCGGTGTGTTTGGAAAGCATTCAGATCAGGATGGTTTAAGAAAAGAAGTGAGAGCAGAAAGGTGCCTTGAGGCTGCCTGGATTGTAGAGGACCTTGTAGGACGGGGTGAGATCTTGCCCGGGGAACCCTGGCAGGGTTTGGGGCATATAGGGGAGGCGGGGCCCTTGTGGCTGCTTTGCCGGTACTGGATTGTGAGAGGGCACAAGTGGAAACAGAGCGGTCCTGTGGGGGAGAGGTGACACGGCACGGCTCAGGCTGCTCGTGGCTGGGTTGAGTGCCGGGCAGATCTGCTCGTGGTGGGATGCAAGCCGCCAGAGGAGGGGAGGAGCCTGAAACGCTCCAAAGGGTCTCCCTGCACACCCGGGAGGCGGGAGCTCGGAGACGGATGATAGACGGACGATAGACCCCCCACATCCTCACAACCCAAGTCCTCCAGACTCATGCGTTGTGTCTGTTCGGTGCCCGCGGCTCTCTCTCCTCCAGACCACAAGTGCCGTGAGGGCAGAGAGTGTATGTGTCTTTGCCGTTTTGTATTTCTCGGAACTGCACCCCAAAGCAGGTGGCCTGTCATATGAATATAGTTTGAAGTCAAATTTGCACCAAGCGCGTCTCTTCCCCAAGGAATGTATGGGTCCTGGCTCTGGGGACAGCCGCCAGCACCTGTTCTCTGCCCTGCCTCCCCCCCTTTGTCACTGCACATGAACTTGGACCCTGGTTCGCAGTTCTGAGGGGCAGAGGCAGCACTTGGTGTGTGAGCATTCTCCTCTGGATGGCTTTGGGGTCAAGGCCCAGCTCCACGGCCCGCTGCATCCCGCCGTGAGTTAATCTGCAAAGTCGAGCAGTGCCTAACTGTGGAGAGGGTAAATAAAAACAAGCAGCCGGAAGACATCCTCCTGGTGACTCAGAACAAGGCCTGTGGGCGTGGGGTCCTCCACCCACATTGCTAACTGACCTCCCAAGTGCAGGGCTGGGGCCGTCTGTGGTCTTGTCTGCTCTGTGTGCCAGCGTGAGCCACCTCCGGATTTTTCTGTGCCTTTTCAGGGCCCCAGGCACACATCTTAGCTTTGTAGGTGGGTCTTGGGATGGACTGCCTTGTGTCGTCTGAATTCTCACACTGTCCTTCTAGAAGTTTCTAGAGTCCCTCTGCCTTCGTGCAGAGCCTAGATCGGTGCATGCTGGTGTCTGGATCTGAGTCTGATCTTGTCCTTTCTCTGGGGCACAGTTTCCTCGCCTGATTGTGTGTGTGTGTGAAAACAATAATCCCAGCACTTACTAGATGCTTACTGTGTGCCAGGTGGTGGGCACTAATGTTTCCCCTGAAATACAGAGTGGGAAACTGAGGTGTGGGGAGAGGAGATGGCCAATGTAATGTCCTACGGCCAGCAAGGTCAAGGCTGAGGGCCCTTTTTTTTTGGTCCAATCTTTTATGGTGGTAAAATATACATAATGTAAAATTTACCACCTTAGCCATTTTATGTGTAAGGTTCCAAGGTATTAAGTAGATATGTCGCTGTGTAAAGCACCTGCACCAGCCGTGCACAGCCGTTCTTCATCCTGCAGGACCAAGACCCTGCGCCCGTCGGACACTCACTCCCCGTTTCCCCTCCCTCCAGTCCCCTACACCTGCCCACCTACCTGCTTCCTTCCTTTTTCATCCCCCTTCCTTCCATCCTGCCTTTATCTTCTTCCTTCTTTCCTTCTCCCCCTTCCTTCTCTCCCTCCCTTCCTCCTTCCTTCCTTCCTTCCTTCCTTTTTTCTTTTCTTTTCTTTTCTTTCTTATCTCTCCTTTTCTCCCACACCCAAGCTTCTGATAACCACCATTTTTATTCTGTATCACTCTAAATTTAGCTTTTATTATGATGTTCAGATTTCATAAACAAGCAATGCTTTTTGTTTCTGGCTTATTTCACTCCGAATAGTTTCCTCCAGGCTCACTCATGTTGTGGCAATGGCAGGATTTTCCCCTCCTTGAAGGTCTAAATACTCCATTTCCTTTACCCACTCCTCCCCGACAGCTATTCAGTTTGTCTGTATGTCTTGGCTCTCGTGAATGACACTGAGGTGGGTGTGGGGATGCCCTTCCCTCGTCACCAACAATGTTGAGCGTCTTGTCTTTTTTTTTTAAGTTTATTTATTTTGAGACAGAGCAGAGAAAGAGGGAGGGAGAGAAAACCCCAAGCAGGTTCGCGCTGCCAGTATAGAGCCTGATGCGGTTTGAACCCACAAACTATGAGATCGTGACCTGAGCTGAAATCAAGACTGGGACACATAATGGACTGAGCCACGCAGGTGCCCCTTGGGCATCTTTCATGAGCTATTTGTATTTTGCCTTTTGAGAAGAGTCTATTGAACTCCTTGGCCTATTTTTTAATTGGATGATTTGGGTTTTTCTTAGTTGTTAAGAGTTCTTTCTATGTTCTGGAGAGTAGATTCTTACCAGATACATGGTTTTCAATTATGTCCGTCATTCTGTGGGTTGACTTTGCACTGCTTGATAGGATTCTTTATGATCCAGTTCCCCCTCTGGGCCCCTCCCTCCACTTTATTTATTTATTTATTTGGTCTTCAGATGGCAGCTTAGGAGCTTGTCCGTGCTATCCTGGGTCTGGGGGTGAGGACGAAAACCAGACCCCAGATTCAGGTAGCACTTTTTGGCCCCCACACTTCCCTCCGGCTTCAGAATCCCTTTTCCAGACCAACCCTGCCTGACGTCAGCGTGTGAGGAAGCGGCCCCTGAGTCTGAGTCTTCGGAAGCCCCTGTCTCAATGTTTTTGTCTGTTTCCCTTGGGTCTTGCGTGCGAGCCCTCCCGTCCCCCTCCCTGGGTGTCAGGAATGCTCCAGCGGGAGGGGTCTCATCCCTGCCTTTCCTGAGTCCTCCTCACTCCCCACAGCCTCCTGGTAAATGTGCAGGTTCCTAGGCCATCCCCCCACAAACCCTGAATCTGAATTTCTTGGAGGGGATCCAGGGACGTGCATGTTTATTTAACCAGACCCCCGGGCGATTCAGGGGGTCCACAAGCCCCATTCTTGAGAGGCCCTGCGCTGGTCCAGACGCCTCTCCTCTCGGATTTGTCCTGAGACCCCAGAGAGGTGGTTCCTGAACTTGGCCGCCTATTAGAATCACCTGGGGAAACTTCAAACCTCTCAACGGCCAGGCCACAGCGTGGACTGGTCACATCAGGATCTCCGAGCGTGGGACCCAGACATCAACAGTGTTTAAAGCTCCCCTGGGTGGCTCCAAGGTGCGGCTGAGGCTGAGAATCCGAGGTTATGTAACCTGCCTCAACCGGCAGCCATAGCATTTTATGTGCCGTGTTCCTTTGCTGAGCCCTCTACCCCACTCAGGGAAGCCGGGCTCTGGAATTCACTCTTCTCCTCCACTCCTGCCGCAGTTTACCCTGTCCTCATGCTGCAGAGGGCGCAGAGCTGGGAGGGAGGGGGTGTGCACACGGCTCCATGTTCCTACAACACTGGGTTGGCTGGCTGCACAGGGAGTCCCTTGACACATCTTTGCCTGTTCTCATGATGATGCTAGATTGACCTAGACTTTCTGAGGGGACCACTGGTGTCCTGAGCCCCCAGATAAAGGGATTGTCACCTCTGATCACGATATCGTGGCACCCCAGTCTTTCTGGGGATTTTATTCTACAAAGCCCAAAGTGTGGACTTGGGAGTCAGGTCGCCTGGTTTGAATTTTAGCTCTATAGCTTCAGGGGGGTGAGCGGCTGGTCCTCCCTGAGCCTCTGTCTCATCTGTGCAGTGGAGACCCATAAAAGTACTGAAGAATTGTCTTAAGTAGATGAATTAATAGACTGTTGTATAAACATACAACGGAATAATAACCTTAAAAGGAAATGTTGCAGTGGGCCAACTTGGATGAACCTGGAGGACGTTATGCTGAGTGAGACAAGTCAGTCACAAACACTGCACGGTTCCAGTTGTACAGAGTATTGAAACTAGTCGAAGTTGGGGCGCCCGGGGGGCTCAGTCGGTTGGGGGTCCCACTATCGGCTCGGGCTGTGATCTCATGGTTGGTGAGTTCGAAGCCCACATCAGGCTCTGTGCTGACGGCTCAGAGCCTGCAGCTTTGGATTCTGTGTCTCCCTCTCTCTGCCCCTCTCCTCCCCCCAACCCCCGTCAAAGACACATTAGCGTTAAAAGAATTTTTAAATAAAATAGTTGAAATCATCAGTTCAGAGAGTGGAATGATGGCTGCCAGGAGCTGGGGTAAGGGGAACGTGGGGAGATACTCCTCAGTGGGAATGAAGTTTCAGGGAAGCAAGATGACGGGGCTGCGTTGTACCCGTAGTCAGAGGTCCTTTCCTGGGTAGCTGAAGTGTCTCGTGAGAGTAGATTTCATGTGGTGTTCTTTCCACAATAAAATAAAATTAAACATAAATGAACAAATAAATGTGATTAAGCTTCTAGAACGCAAGAAAGCAAGCAAGCAAGAAAAAAAGGAAGGAAAAGAAATGTCTTGAGAATTAAACAAAGATGATCCATGTAATAAAATACTTAGCACCACGGCTGGTGTCAACTCCCCGTCTTTCTCTAGGGTGACCTTCCAAGCAGCGACATTGACAGGCAGGGCAGGTGCTGAGGACCATGCCGGCGATAGAAACGGTGGCCAGGTCCCCATCCAGAATGCTCTCAAGGGCACAGGCCTGGTGGATCCCTCTCATTCACTGCCCAGCCCTGCCTGGCGAGATGGTCATTTGCCCTGCACTTAACACCTTCCCACTTCCCACGTCAGCCCGTCCCCAGAGGGACAGCACCACGTAGTTCGACCTTGGCTTCCTAACAAACTTGAAGTTATGCTCAGTACTAGGTCCACAGTGTGAGGAGGGGCCTTTCACGTCGAGGCAGCCAGAAGAGATCCGTGTCCCTCTTCTTGGGGAGACCCAAGCCACACCTGGCCAGATCCCAGTGATCCTGACTATATTGTAGTTCTAGAGGGTGGATCCCTTACGGTTCTCCCCTCCCCTGGCTCTGCGTCCAAGTGACCCGCAATGGCATGTGCCCCATGAGCCAGTGAATTTACAACACTGCCTTTCTACTAATGTAAGTGTTAGAAAATCTCCAAGTGTCTGGATCTGCACGATTAGGCCTTTACAAAACCTCTGCCCACAGAGCCCCCGTTGGCCCTTGACCATGTGCCAGGCATGGTTCTTCTGTGTACAGTTAGTTTGACCGACTTCCCAGTTTTAACATGCTGGATTTCCCCTTCCGGGTGGTACTGCCCCTCGCTTGACACCAGGCAAGTGTTGGATACGTGACAGTGGTCACTCGGGGACGGGGCTCTCAGGGGACTGACATCGATGTCAGCAGCTTCCCCAGATGCCAGGGAGGACGGACCCGAAGAGACCAAAGGGAGTTGACTCCTTAGAAGGGGAACAGCCCCTGAGAAAAACAACAGACCAAGGAAAGAGGGCACTTGGAACATGTTGTCTTTTTACACCATCGGGCCCAGATGGTTGGCTGTGAGGTGGCCTGCAGAGCTGGCTAACCCAGCCGCCAGTTCACGAAATCTCAGGTCGGAGCCACGGAGGGCCAGACGGGAGCGGAGGGTAAAGAAGGCCGTGCTTAAAATTTACTACCCGGAAAATCTGATGATTCGTGATCAGACAGCACGAGAGGGGAAAATTCATAAATATCTCCATGTCACCAGGATCCTGGGCCCCAGGCGGTGCTTGAAGTTTAAGAACAAATCATCTCAGGCACGCTGGTCACATTTTTTATCGTAATTACAAACAGCTGACATGCAGAAATGTTATAGATGGCTGGCTTCTCAGCCATGGACCAGCGCTTCTCAGACATGAATGTGCCCAGGAATCTGGGATGTGGTTCAAAGGCAGATTCTGGTCCAGCAGGTCTGAGATGGAGTCTGAGACTGTGTTTCTAAGAAGCTCCCAGGAGATGCGGTGCTGCTGGTCTGCGGACCACACCCTGAGTAGTGGGGCTACGAATGCTTGGTAAACAGATGCAGGGGCCTGAGTGGCAGTGTTTCCTGGTGGCAGAGAAAAAGCTGGGGTGCCCAGAAAGCACTGCTGCGTCTCTGGGACTCTTGTCAAGGGGAGGGCTGGTGAGGGTGAAGATATCTCTCAGGAAGAAGTTGCTTCAAAATCCTAGGCCTGCTGGAGTTGAGCTTAGGGAAAGAGAGGAGAGAAAGTAGGTCTGGTCAGGGAGGAGGAAGAGGAGGGGATGGTCAGGGAGGAGGGAACCCATAGACAGTGTTTCTTGCTGGTCTTTCCTCTTGCTTCCTGCTTCCAGCCATTTCTTCTCAAGTCGCTTTCTCTGCTCAGTAATTGCACCCACCATTCACCCAGCTGCGCAAGGCAGAGATGTGGGAGCTATCCTTTTTTCGCTGCTTGGAAAGGCAGTCCTCCGTCACTTGGGCTACTCCTGCATGGCTGCGCAAGAGTGGCCTTTGGCCTGGAACATTTTCTTGCAAAGAGATAAGGAGCCTTCACAGCCTGTGCTCAGTTTATCTCCTTGCTTGGGCCGATCTTTCCCTATTCTGGGCTCAATGTGTACTTCTTGGTTCTGCTTCTGCATGCATGTCGTTGGGCACCCGGCCACCCCACACTGCTATATCTGTCCCCGGTGGGAAGGGATTGGGATTCATTCCTGTAGCACAAAGCGGGGTGCGCGCAGCCACACTGCGGCATCCGCTCTGGCGTGGATCCCCCGCTCACGGGGACTGACATACCGCAAGGGACTGGATCTTGTATGTTGTCTTTCTGCTCTTGCTGTAAGTAAACACTGGACCGTTCGAACACGGTGTGCCTGTTTTCTGTTCCCAGCGATCTTGAGTCGTGCATCTGTCTCTTCCCTGGGTAACACCTAACTGTCTTTGAACCCTGGTCACACAGCCTGACCACCCAGTGGACAGTGAGATACCCCCTTTCTCTCTTCCCTCATACCCTGTCTAGCACTATTTATGATTATTCTCTTTCAAAAATGTATCTCAAATTCCTCCCCATCTCCACTGCCACCATCATCATCTACCCCTGTTGGACCTGTGCTGTCGCCTTCCACTGGTCTTCCTGCTCCCACCTTCA
This sequence comes from Mungos mungo, assembly GCA_004023785.1. NCBI lineage: Eukaryota > Metazoa > Chordata > Mammalia > Carnivora > Herpestidae > Mungos > Mungos mungo. Next base: position 211,990 of record PISW01002189.1, read on the forward strand.
TCCCTCTCCAGCCCCGCCTTCCCATGGCAGCTGGGTCCCACCTGTCTTACCTCTTTCCTCTTTTCCAGCTGTTCCCCACCACTGTTCTCTATCAGTTTTCAACACGCCCTCATGTTCTTAGGAGTCTTTGCATATTCTGTTTGCTCAGCCTAGAACCAGCAGAAACAAATAAAATAAAGTATCTCTTTTGACTGTTAGCTCCTGCTGCCTTCAGATCTCTGCTATCGTTTCCTCGGAGAAGCTTTCCCCGACCTCCCCTTAGATGGTGCATCTCTTACACCTATAATTTACCTTCATGACAGTATCCAGATGTTTGGTTTCTGCGTCATTGGTTGCCTCCTTTCCCTGCTTGAATGTTCCCTCCACGAGGGCAGGGATCCTGCCTTGCTTGTCTGCTGTTGAAATGCCCAGGTCCACACTCAGAGTAGACACCCAACACGTATTGATTACAGGAGGGTATGAATTAATGAATAGATAAGCTTTGGGAAAGCGGAGGACGGGGTGAGTGCATGAAAGAGGCCCACGTTCACTGGAGCACCTCCTTGTGCATGGATTACCCCACTCCTCTCTCCTTTACTCTCCCCCACAGCTGCGGTCACATTCATCTGTGGCCTGGAGACTTAGAGCGCCTGGCCCAAGTTACAAAGCCAGTGAGCAGAGTTGACTTGCATTCTCGGCCTAGGGTTTCTTGACCTTGGCATTGCACCATTGAGGTCCACATGGTTCTTTGCTGCGGGCTGGAAGAGATGGCTGTCCTATGCATGTAGGACATTTAACAGAGTCCCTGGCTTCCACACTCTCAATGCTGGTAGCTCCCCTCAACTTAGGATGACCAGAATGTCTCCAGATACTGCCAGACGCCCCTTGGGAGCCAAACTAGCCCTGCTTGAGGATCACTCGCTCAGCTTGTGGGTAATTTCAGCCTCTCTTTTGGCTCCTACTCGGATCCCCGCCTGTCCCGGTCCACTGTGTTTCCTGTGGGCTCTTCCTCCTCCCCTCGCTTCCCGCAGCCTTCCTGGGCAGCCCTCTGGGAATGCGGCAAATGGATGGTGTATTCCAAGGGTTGCCATAAACATTTGCTTTTCTGGTTTATTTAACATCAGCTCTATGTTCAGAAGCTTGTGTCACTGGCGTGGACACTAACAGGCGGTCTAGAAAATGTGCAGTATATTTTTTTCTTTGCCTAAATGACACGTCTAATTGTTTAGCATGAGATAAACCCGTGTGTTTATGAGGAGATAACTTGTCAAAACAGACTCGTGGCTCCACCGCTGTAACAGCCTAGCCTCCAAGCCTTTCTTCATTCAAAGACACGTGTGAATTTGTCATAGATGTGTTATGTGGATTTAAGGTAAGAATTTATTTCCTGCCTTTTGGGGGGCAGGTAAAAGCCCCCAGTGCAAGTGTCTTTTGAAGCACAAGAGATCAAGCTTCAGAAGAAGGTCCAAATGCAAGTGTCTCATTAAGTACAAGGGATGAAGGAAGGCATAGAAAAGGAGTGTGTATGGGAGAGAGAATGTGCATGAGTTCCTAGCAGGGGATCCAGTTAGAGATGGGGCTCCCTTTTTGGCTCATGCATCCATCTACCCATCTAGCCATTCTGTCCGTCCGTCCTTCCTTCTCTCCATTCATTCTTCCTTCCATCCCTCCATCCATCCATCCTTCTGTCCATTCTTGTATCTATTTCCTTCCTCCCTCCCTCCCTCCCTCCATACATCTGTCTCTCTGTTCCTCTATTCATCTACCAAGCATATTACACTAGAGAGTGTGGCGGTGCTGGGGGCTGGGTACAAATTTGTTCCCGCTCTCTGGGTGTTTGTGTGGAAGACACACAGTCAACACTTACTACCTTACAACACAGTATGTCAAGTGGTGGGATCGAGAGAAGCACAGGGAATGGGATAGTCAGGGGAAGGGGCCCAGGCCCAGTCTTGGGGAAATCAGGGAAAACTTCCTGGAAGGGGTGAACTGAGGGTTCCTGGGGGTCCTCACCCTTCCTTCTAGCTACAGGAAATGCCTTCAGTAGAGAGTCGCTCACATTCAGTGGACCATTTAGAAGCAGGCAGAGAGCAAGCTGTCTGTACTCACGGCTCTTACTGCCAGTGTCTTCAGAGCTTGCTGACTGCGTGCAGGGTTGCGGGGGGTCTTGCTGAGCCCTCCCAGCTGCCCTGTGAGGTCAGCACCACCACCAGGGAAAACTGAGGCCCAGAGAGGTGCGGATCACTGTACTTACCTTTCAGGGTTATTATAACAATTAGGGGCATGTATTTCAAGTTTCTGGTGCCCAATACCTGCTTCATATTACTCTTACTCCCTTCAGGGGTTCCTTCTGCTCACATAGGGACTTATCCCTTGGTTGCTGGTTTCCTCAGTGTTTTCCCCTCTTCTTCCTTTCCTGAGGATCAGCGCTTCCCTCTGATCTTCTCCAGGAAGCAGCCTGAGAGTCTGTAAGGGAAAGTTTAGGGTTGCGGCTGATTTTCTTGTGGGAGCCTGAGCCCTGCCTCCATGGAGCATCCAGTGATGGTGGTCAGTTTTAGATGAGGGTCTCCAGCCTTGGCTGATGGCGATCTGTGTTCTCCACTCCCGACTTGAGGCCTTCTCTCTGGTTTGCTGAGTGGGTATCTTGGTGAGGGCCACTTTCCCATCGTCTTGGAGCTCAGAGCAGGAGATAACGAGGAAGAACCCTGGGGTGTGCCCCTCCCCACTTCTCTGCCAAATTCTGGAGGTGGTTTCAGGCCTTTCCACCATCTTTTAACCACTTTAACAAGTTTTAAGTGTGCAACTCAGTGCATTAGGTACACTCGCTGTGGTACCACAATCACCACCAGCCATCTCCAGAACCTTCTCTCTTGCAAAACTGAAGTTCTGTCTGTATTATACAAGTCTCCATCCCCTCTCCCAGCAGCCACCATTCTACTTCCTGTGCCCATGAATCTGAAGACTCAGGGTGCCTCATGTAAGTGGAGTCATATACTTTGTCCTTTTACGACTGACTTCACTTAGCATAATGTCCTCCAGCTTCATCCATGTTGTGGGATGTGATGGGGATGGGATTTCTTTTTTTGTTTTTGGGGCTGAATAATATTCCACCGTATGGACAGACCACAGTGTGTTTACCCATTCATCAGTGGATGCACCTCTGGGCTGGTTCCACCTTATGGCTATTGTGAGTGATGTGCAACAGTGGGCTGACTTTATTCATCAGTATTACAGCTGGCCTTTGCTAAGTGCCTACTGTGTGCACACATACTCTCTCATTTAATCCTCAATCCCAGGTGAGGTTGACCTGTCAACACACTTAACAGAGTGGAGGCTTAACACGGTTCATCCGCTTGTCCTGGGGACTCAAGGTGATAGATCCTGTGTGGGAACACTAGTCTATTTGTGGCTCATCTTTTTTTTTTTTTTTTTTTTTTTTTTTTTACCTTGGAGAGAGAAAGCATGAGCGAGCCAGGGAGGGTCAGAGGGAGAGAGGGAGAGAGGGCTCTATGCTCAGTGTAGAGCCCGATGCAGAGTCTGATCTCACGATCCCGGGTTCGTGACCTGAGCCGAAATCAAGAGTTGGAGGCTCAACTGACGGAGCCACCCAGGCGGCCCATGTGGCTCATCGTTTTTATAAGCGGGATAAGCAACTGTGAGAGAGGTGTTACTCAGTGCAGAAAAAGAAATGGCCCGAGTTTCGTCTCTGCTGATGAAGCCGCCCCCCTGTACGTGCAAGCACACATCTTCCTTCAGCGTACCATTTCTGCTTGACACACTGGCTAACCCTGAAGCTCTCTCTGCCTCTCCTTCCCTTTCTCCTTTCCATGACAGGCAGATGAATAAGTTGGTGATCTCTTTGGAAGAAGGACATGATGAAACAGACAGGACCCTATCTGGGGAGGACCCCGGGGGTGGCTTGGTGAGCCAGCGTTCGGCCAGCCCTCCCTGGAAGTGCAGTGTAGCCAAAGTAAAGACCCCTGAGAGGCACAGGGAAGGGGACACATCCCAAACTTCAAAGGCTACCAGGCTCCTGCTTTGACACTGGGAGATATGAAATCCTGTGGCAGGACAGAGTGTCATCCGCTTTCCAGAGCCTGATGGACGTTTCCACTCAGCCCCTTGGATGGGGTGGGGGTGTGAGTGGCTGTAGAAGGTGTCAGGAGGACCGGAGAAATGATATCCTGGCCGTTGAAGTTATGATGTCTCAATCCATTTCCAAAAGCTATTTCAAGGAGCAGGCTTCACGGAACGGGCAGGGAGCTTTCGGCCTGCTGTTAGCATGCTCTTGGTTTGGGGCCAAAGACCCAGCAAATGGTGCAGCCAGCTCTTTTCCAGTTTAGTGTTCTACTTGGTGGCCCCTGAAATCCTCCATCTTTACGAACAGTTTTGGAAACATGCTGTCCATCAAGCCCCATGCTGGGCGCCGCTTCCTGTGCACGATCCCATTGGACTCTTTTAAAAACCCTGTGAGGTAGAGCCTATCATTAGCTGCGTTTTACAGATCAGGAAACTGAGGTTAAGTAACTTGCCCCGGGTCACATTGGGAGCAAATGGCAGTCATCTAAACGTGCATTAAATGACCTTTGGGGGTGGGGGGATCCTGAAGCCAGCTTGAAGAGGTGGGCAGTGATGGGGAACGAAACAGTGATTTGAACAAGGAGCCCTAAATAGGAAGCATAAGGATAGATGCCCTGAGTGGCAGGTGCATTTTTCTGCTCAGTTGTTGTTTCTCTCGTGGGTACCTCCATCCAGCAGGCTCCCGGGTGGGTCGTGGCAGGCATATATTTATTTAAAATGAAGCACAGAACTTAACTGGCTTGTCTGAATCCACAACTGCACCGAGATCTATTACACTCTTACTTTGTGTGAGAAGCTGTGTGGGGAGCCTCCTTAGATACTACAATTGGTCATAGGTCAGTTTGAATGGATGCACTGACCAGAAGAATGGATTCCAGCCATCTCACAACCAGCTGGGTATCAGTTCTGTCCCGAAGCAATGGAGACTTCTCCCTGCTTTAGTCTCTGGAACAGAGACTGAGTGGGGTCCCTAGGCAGCTCAGTCAGTTAAACACCTGTCTCTTAGTTTCTGCTCACGTCATGATCTCATGGTGTGTGGGGTCGAGCCCACAGTGGGCTCTGTGCTGATGGTGTGGAGCCTGCTTAGAATTCTCTCTACCTTTCTCTCTGCCCTTCCCCAGCTCACCCTCTTTCTTTCAGAAATAGGTAAATGATCTTAAAAACAGAACAGAACCAGAGACTGAGCAAGCAAGAGTCAGAGAATAGCACGTGTAGGAAAGATTTTCAGTGGAGACCATCCTGGAGTTTCAGGGGCTGCGGAACATTGAACGTTGACCTGACTTGGTGTGTCTTCGTCACAATGTTAATTTATCTTGAGAATTCCAAATAATGTTGGAGAAAGATGCAAGTAAAAAATGTATATCGAGATGAATGAATGAATGAAGAAGACTGTCTATAATTTGTAGATAAAATTTGTAGATAAAATAGAGTATTATTCAGTCTTAAAAAAAGGGCAGGAAATCCCATCATTTGCACAGCACCGATGAACCTGGAGGACACTGTGCTCCGTGAATTAAGCCAGTCGTGGAAGTACTAACACTGTGGGAGTTTACTTACAGAAGGTGCCTGCAATTGTCAAACTCAGCGAAGCAGAGAACAGAACCCTGTTATCAGGAGCCAAGAGGGAAGAATGGGGACTTGTCCAATTGGTAGGAAGTTTCAGTCTGCAGGACAAATTGGTTCTGGAGATGTAGTGCCTCTGGTCAGCAGATCTGTATTACGCACTTAACGCGAGATCTTTCCTCCTAAATTGTAAGCGTTCTTACCAAAAACACACCAACGTGCCCAGGAGCACAAGGAAACACAAGGCTATTTCCTGTGCCGGTTATCTTGATATTGTCGTGATGGTTCTCCGGGTGTACCCGTATGTCCACATATCAGATGGTGTGCTTTCAGCTCGGACAGTGGTAGATCAATTAGATCTCAATAAAGCTGTTGAAACCCTACTGAAAATGTGTTGAAGGCGCATGAGTTATAAAAGTTTGAGAAACACTAACGTAAAGGCATGAACGGTAGAAATAAGCATTGGTTTGTTGTAGTTTTGGCGGTGACACAGGGCAAAAGCATTAACTTTTTTTTCCTGGTTGATACGTAAGGTCCTCATTGAAAATGTTAGAGAACTCTGGTGCAGGGCGTTGGGGATCAGGCCCGGCTTCAGTCCTCCTAAAGCTGAAAGGAAGAGAGGCCATTGTGGACGTTGTTCTGATGCATGAAGGTGGGCGGGGCAGGGGAAGTACCCACCTACGGGGCGGAGCTTACTCACATTACCCTGGCATACAGGGGGAGGGGGGGTTGTTGGACAAATAGAAAAGTCAGTCCCAGCTTCTCAGGGACTTTCCATTCTAGCAGGAGAAACAAAACACTCACCAACGAAGTTAGGTCAATTCTACTTGTATCGATTGAGGGTCGACCTGGGTTAGAAAAGCTCTCTACTCGAGAAGTAGCTGGAGAATCACTGCAAAATGACAGATCAGGGTGAATCTGAATCGAACGGAACAGGACAAAACAGTCCCTTACGTATTGCTGTGAGACACAAACCCCAGAAGACTCCGAATGCTCTAATTAGGAAAGGCTTCCAGGACGAAGTGACTGTGGGGCCAGGGATCTAGTGGCCTCCTCCCCTGGGAGTCTGAGGAGGGGGATTTTGTTGCATTACCAGCCTGGCTTTGAGCCGTGCAAGAAATGAAGGCTCCCATATGTGTAGAAATGTCCACTGTTTTCACCACCAAATACAGTTCTTATTTTGGCCCCCGTGGAGCATTCTGCTTTGAAGAATTGTTTCTACTGAGTAAATCTTCCTCTAACTTGCAATCCAGATTTTTCTAGTTTGCTTGCAACTGATTGATTCATTCAACAGATAGTCACTGGACAATAAGGCAGTTGAATTAGGTGCCGTGGTTTATGGTAGAAAACCCAAATTAACAGTGACTTAAGTGAGATAGAATTTTATTTCATTTCCACATAAAGGAAACCTGTGGACAGTCACTCAATTCCTGTAAGGTGACTCCATAATGGAAGGGTGAATTTCCTTCTCTCCTGTTATTCCTTACTGGATGGCTTCTATTCCCAAGGTAACCTCATGGTTCAATATGGTTGCCAGAGCTCCAGCCATTATGTCTACATTTCAGACAGAGAAAAGAAGAGAAAGAGGCTGTCTTTTAATGGAGTTCCCCAGGAGATGCTACTCAATACTTACTTCTCACTTGTCAGAATGTAGTTAGATAGCAAAACTGAGCTGTAAGGGAACCTGAAAACGTAGAAATGTAGGTTTTATTCTGAGTAGCTGTTAAGTCTTAGGATTCTAATAGAAAGGAGAGGAGAATAGATGTTTGGGGTGGGAAGCTAGAAGTTGTTCTCACAGGCACCTACTAGAAGCCAGACACCAGACTCTATAGTAGGCGTGGCTATGCAGGATAGTGATTTGCTCGGATTTGCCTGGTGGTTTTCAAACTTTGGTGTCTGTTAGGATCATCTGGAGGGCTACCGAGAATACATTTCTAGATGTCACCCTTGGAATTTATGATTCATGAGGTCTGGAGGTGAGACACTGAGGATTTGCATTTTTAGCAAGTGGTAGATGCTGCCGATGCTACTGATTCAGGGACCACATAAATACAATGACTTCGGTAAGGGCATGGCAGCCTGCGGTCCGTGGGTCAAATCCAGTGCTTTTCTGCTCCACCAATGGCAGAGTTGAGAGTTGGCTCAAAGACCTAAAGAATTAGCTATTTGACCCCCTACAGGGGGGTTTGCAGACCCCTTACAATCCATGAGGAAATGGTGTATCACCAGAGACATCTGTAAGTGTGGGACCCAGATTCCCGTCCTGTGCAATCGATTTTCTGTGTGGACTTTGGTCTGGCCATTACCCTCTCTGGACCTCAGTTTCCTCACTTACAGAATAGGGGGCATTGAGCAACTGATTTCAGAAGCCCCATGCAGAACGTCCTTAATCTTCAGCAGAGAAGCTGGTTTTATGGCTTTACAGGATGAAAGGCTTGGGCCAAATACCTTCCGTTTGGCTGCTGAGTTGGAGCTGTCTTTGTGTTCTGTCTGCGAAGGTGTCCCCTTCCCCACCTTTGGAGGGAACACCTTACTTGCTTTGCTTTTGATTGACACCTGGCATTTGTGGGCGCTGACATTCATGAGTTGCTGCTTTCCCCAGCCTGTTTCCAACATGGTCTATTCATCACTGTTACTTTTGGGTGCCTTCGCCCATACTAACCTTCGCTGAGTCAGAAAAAAGGCACTTAGAGTTTATAATGACAAATATAATATCACACCACCTCTCTGTGCCCCGGAGTTATTTCACTCTGTGTTTGAGAGTCTTTTTCAGAGAGTACCAAAGGGATAAAGGTCTCCTTTGGATGACACCCAGTCAACCAAAGTGAGACACCCGGTTGACTATATTTAAATCAGAGTGCGTGAGTGGAAATGAATATGTAGAGAGATCTCTATTCATTTGGATTTTAGTAAGCATTGTGGGCAACTTCCTGCCCTGGTGAGGAATTATGTTTACCAGTGGGCAGGTCTGGAAATCAGCTGCTAAAACAAAATAGAAGCTTGCTTCCTCCTCGCTTAAAGCAGCCTGGGGGTAGGCGGTTCAGGCTAGCGTGGTGGGTTGGTGGCTTCACGGTGTCATGGTAGATCAGGGTCCCCTCTGTATTTCTAAGCACAAGGTTTTGCATCATCAAAGTTGCTTCATGGTCCCAAAGGACGGTTACAGCTCCATGGCCTTTGTCAGGACAATGCATGTCATGTGATCTATTTCATTCCAGGAGTTTTCATTAGCTACTGGAGAAACTTTAAAATTCCTTTCTCTGTTATTCAAGACCCTCCATGGACTGTTGCATAAGCTGCTTTCTAAAATTACTACTCACTTATGAACTTTGTATTCCCAGAATAATTTTTTTTGTCTTGCCCATTACCTCCAAAATGTATCTTCAAATGGCCCGTGTCTTTCTATCTCCACCGCCAGTGCCTAACTCAGCCCTGCCCTTGCACGGCCCTGAGAGTGCGTGCTTCCTGGAATTCCATACCTGAGATGGCTCCCTCTCCTCGCCTCACCCCTGCCCCAGCCCCAGCCCAAAGCACGTTGCCTCTACTTGGATGAACTCAAGTGTCTCGGAGCCAATTACTCCCGCCGGGTCGTCTTGTCTCCTCTACCGTCCACTCTCCACTTAGCAGCCAAAGAACTACTTTAAAACAATATGCTCAGGGCCTCTTACTCCTCTGCCTCACCTGTGGTTACCCAATGCCCTTCACGTGCAGCCCAAGCCCGTTCCCATGGTCTTCGAGGTCCCGCTCATCCATCTTTGTTTCCACCTTCTACCTGTCCTGGTGCTGTCTTCGCTCCAGCCAGATGAGCCTTCTTCCTGTCTCTCAGAACCCTGCTCCTCTACTGTCGCAGGACCTGTGTGTTCTGCACACTCCCCTGCATGCTGGTTGCCCAGGCTCGGGCATGGCTCACGCCTCCTGGGTTCTCCCATCAAGTGTACTTGACCTCTCCCCAGTGTAGTTGATCTCTGCCGCATCGCCGGTGGACTCCCTTCCCAGAACTTACCACGGTCTGTAGCTGTCTTGTGTAGCTACCTGCTTCTTGACTATTTCCCCCACCCCCTCCCCAGAATATAAGCTTCCGGGGGGCAGAGACCACATCTGTCTTCTTGAGTTGAGTGTGTTCCTGGCGCTCAAGCACATCCTAAGCACTTGGGACTCGGGGAGCGAATGAGTGGATAAATGATTGGGTCACTGATCAGGAGTTCTTAACCTGGGGTCCAGGGTCCCCAAGGGGCCCGTGGGTAGAATTCACTGGCCTGTAAACCTGGATGTGGGGGAAACTACCTATCTCTACCCACCTGTAACTGAAAACTCCATTTTGTTTCACTGTGAATGGTGCCAACAGACCCCAGTGATAACGATATCAATATGACAGGGCAGCAAACCGTAGTTCTGATTTTTCTCACCAAGAGAAATCACTTGTATTTTCATATGACATCACCGTTGTTGCGGAGAGCTTAGAGATACTGAATACTTTATCACGTTACTTTGAAATCACTGTCATTAGTAGACAGCATAGATCTTTTTACTTAACATGTTAACGCAGACATCTGCATTTCACAACTTATTATTGTTGATATGAGTATATTTTGACAGAACTGGTTTCCTTTGTAATCTCATGTGTTTTAGTCACAAAAGAGCTTTGTTCTGAGAAAGGATTTGAAGGCTTCACCAGCCTGCCAAAGTGGTCCTTGGCTCAGAAAGTCAAGATCCCTTGAAGTGGTCGAATAGCTTCTGTACTTGGGTTGACTGAGGACCACGCTAAGAACGGAGTGTCTCTCTCCACCCCGCCACCCCACCCTCGGTAACTTCAATCCTGGATGTCCTTCAGGGTCCAGACAGGTCTTCTCCAGGAATCCTTTGCCCCCCATAGTGGATTCCTCCTCCTCTGGAGTTTGTAGCACTTACTCACGTGTTTGGCAAATCCAGTAAACACCTGATCCTGCATTAAAGCCCTTTTGGGAGGGGATGTGTTACGTTCTATGAGTTTATCTTCCATTTTCCAACTCATAGAGGCCTTCCCATCTATAGTTAGCTCGCAGCCCCCTGCAATGTTGCTATCTTCTTCACAGAATTGAGATTTCTCCATCTGTCGTAGACCTTAGCATAGCTTACAAATATGTATTTATTTGTCGGATTGTTTCTTTAATGTCTTTATTCTATAGAAGAAGAGAACGCAGATGTTTGGCTCATCCCTTAGTGGACACTTGAGAACTTTTATTTCACAAGGGCCTAAATGCCACCATTGTGTTGTGGGTAGCAGGGATGGTTAGGACACTTGCCTTGAAGCTCAATTTGCTTAGCAAGCGATGATGTTCACTTAGTTTGTATTTATCCTTGGGGTCTGGCGATGTTAGTCTGGGTGTTAGCATGTATGGGAGGCACAACTCATGACACCTTGCTCCTGCCATTGTTACCATTGTATACCTAGCCCAAAGAACTATACCTGGCACATAGACCCTAAATAGACTATAGATGGATGGATGGATGGATGGAAGGATGGATGGGTGGATGGATGGATAGATGGGTGGATGGATGGATGGATAGATGGGTGGATGGATAGATGGATAGGTGGGTGGATGGATCGATGGATGGATGGGTAGATGGATGGATGGATGGGCAGATGGAGTGAATGGTGGATGAATGAAATAAAGGTTAGAAGGATGAATGGAATCGAATGGTGTGAATGGAATGGTGTGAAAAGAATGGAATGAATGGTGGATGGGGTGGATGGTTGGAGAGTTGGATACTTGGAAAAGTTACTAGCTGGGGATTGGAGAGATGGAAAAGAGTAGTCAGTGGCAAGAGTATTGTGTTAGTTTCCTAGGGCTGCTGAAACAAAGTACCACAAATTTGGTGGCTTAGAACAACAAATTTATTGTACCACAGTTCTGGAGTTCAGAAATCCAAATTCAAGGTGTTGGCACGTGCTGTTTCTCAAGGACTCTAGGGGAGGATCCTTCCTGGTCTCTCCGAGTTTCTAGTTGTTGCCAGCAATTCTTGACATTCCTTGGCAATTCTCTGCTCTTATTCTATGGCATCTCCCTTGTGTCTCTCTCTCTGTGTCTGTTTTCTCCTCTTGTAATGACACCAGTCATTGGATTAGGGCCCACTGTAAGCCAGTATGACATCATCTTAACTAATCAAACTTGTAAAGACTCTTGTTTCCAAATAAGGTCATATTCTGAAGTTCTGGGTGGACATGCATGTTAGGGTCACACTACTTAACCCAGTACAGATGGTCAGAGAGTTGAAGGGAGGGATGTGCCTGTGGAGCGGAGGAAGGAGTGGAGTAGATGAGTAGACAGCTGTAAGGAGGGATCAAGTTTGTTGGAAGGGTGGGGGATGGATGGGCGAAGAGGTTGCTGTATGGATGACTGGAAAGATGTAGGGTCGAATGGGTAGAGGGTGGGAAGGTGGGTGGGTGGAAGAGTAAATGAATGGAGATACGGCTGGTTGGATAGATGTATGGATGAATCAGTTAGATTGTAAACTTCTTAATGTAGAATTCATGGCGTGTATGTTTATCTTCTCTATTACCTAGTACGACGCTTCGCGTTTAGGAAGTGCTTATTAAATATTTGTTGTCTTGTTTTCTCTGCATTCAGGAATTCACTGGAGTGACTTCTGACAGCTTTCCTGGTCTGTGAACCTCCATAGGAGAGGTGTGTGTATCTGTGTTTGTGTGAATTCACTCGTGTGATAGCTAGTCTGGATTTCTGTCCAGACTGGAATGTGCTTCTGTCATCTGGGACAACTCTGTTAAGAAATGACATGTTGGGTATAATTAGTTTTTTAGGAACTTACTTGTGCTCTGTCTCTGTCTCTCAAAAATAAGTAAATGTAAAAAATTTAAAAAAAGATTTTCAAAATTTAAATCTCATAAATATGCCAGTAGGTAGGCACATAGCTCTAATTGTTTCAATTTGGACAGTGATTAGTATTACAGTTTTGATGATTCTAAAGTTTGATGTTGATTTTATTTTCAAAAAAATTTTTAAATGTTTTTATTTATTTTTATTTTTTTATTTTTTAATAATAGTTTATTGTCAAATTGGTTTCCATATAATACCCAGTGCTTCTCCCCACATGTGCCCCCCACCATGACCATCACCCCCTCCCTCCCTCCCCCTGCCCCTTCAGTCCATGGTTCATTTTCAGTATTCAGTAGTCTCCCTTGATCTGTGTCCCTCACTCTCCCCCGTTCTCTTTCCCCCTTCCTCTCCCCATGGTCCCCTGCCAGGTCTCTTCTGTTAGACCTATGAGTGCAAACATATGGTATCTGTCCTTCTCTGCCTGACTTATTTTGCTTAACATGACACCCTCAAGGTCCATCCACTTTGCTACAAATGGCCATATTTCATTCTTTCTCATTGCCATGTAGTACTCCATTGTGTATATATACCACATCTTCTTGATGCATTCATCCGGTGATGAACATTTAGGGTCTTTCCATGATTTGGCTATTGTAGAAAGTGCAGGAGAGAGAAAGAGAAAGAGAGTGTGTGTGTGTGTGTGTGTGTGCAAGTGGGGGAGGGGCAGAGGGAGAGGAAGACACGGAATCTGAAGACAGGCTCCAGGCTCTGAGCTGTCAGCACAGAGCCGGACATGGGGCTCGAACTTGTGAATTGTGAGATCATGACCTGAGCTGAAGTTGGACGCTCTACCAACAGCCACCCAGGTGCCCCTGGGTGTTGATTTCCACTGAAGTTTTAATTTCATTTGTCTGAAGAAGGGCTCGGTTGAATTTAAAAGCACCTGCTCTGATGTTGTCTATTTAAGTGATCTGCATTTGCCAACATTCTTTTAATAGGAGAGTCAGGTTGGTGCCAGATGGACGCACCTGATCAGGTGCCAGAGATGTCAGGTGTTTTGTCTGCTCAGAGCATTCTTTAGCATCGGTCCAGATCCAAGAGCTCAGAAGTCTCAGAAGTAGCCCCATGTTTGCGCTTGAAAACTTTTCTTTTTCTGCTCAAGGAGCAAAGATTTATAAATGCTAGACTATTTCAGACATGCAGAGAAGCACAGAGAAGAAAATAACAAACACCCATGGGTCAACTATTTAGATTTAACCAAAGTGAATATTTTGGTCCCATTTATTTCAGCTTAAAAACTATAAATGAAGGTATCATTGAACACTTTGTCCCTCATGTCATTTCCTATCTCCCTCATCAGGGGATACCTGTAATCTGAAACAGATAAACATGTCTTTCCATATGTGTGTGCAAACCTAGAGAGTGTTTGCTATTAGTGTTTTAGTGTTTTGAAGCCTTTTATGAACACTATTATATTTTACATATCCTCCCACAGCCTGTTTTTTTCCTCAGTAGTGTGTTACTGAGATTGACTTATGTTTAGCTCCAGTTGATTTCACTGTTTTATAGTATCTATTTTACAAACGTGGAAAATTTTACCTATCCATAATCCAAATGGTGGGCACCTTTTTGTTATTACAAGCAACGAAGGATTGAAGATCCTTGCACAGATCAGAAATTTTCTCATATTACCTCTACCCGGAGGTAATTTCTGAGAGAGAAGGCTGGGCATCTTCAATATCACTAGAGATTGCAAGTGCATTCTGCAAAATGACTGAGTGTTTTGCTCTCACAGCAAAGAATCAATCATGCAGCTTTCCTGCCTTCTTTTCAAATCTTGTCTTGTCCCTTTTTGCTTACAGGATCGGTGTGAGATGGAGTCACTGTTTTTTCCATTTGTAGGTCTCTTATTACTTGGGAAATTGAGCATATTTTCATGTTTATTAGCCATTTGGGTTTCTTTTTAATTGGGGTGTGTTTTTTTCCTTATTGATTCGTAGGCATCATAGATCCGAAGTTTTGAATCTCCTAAAATCATTGCAGATTTTTACCAGTCCAATCTTTATTTTGTCTTTTAAACTTGCAAATTGGGTCTCATAATTTTTAAAAATGAGAATTTATTAAACTTTTTCTTAACGGGCCTTGCTTTTTGTATCTTTCAAAAGAACACATTTCCTATCCCAATGACATAAAGGAAGACCCCTAAGAGTTTAAAGGTCTGCATTTCGCATTTAGACATTTATATCATCTGGAATATCTTTTGTATGTGACGTGAACTAGGGATCTACTTTTCATGCGAAGAGTCACTTCACATTGGCAAATGTAAATCACTTAAATAGACAACATTTTTCTCACAAATTTGCAGTGATTCCTCAGTGATACACTTCTTTCTGAATTCTCTTTGGTTCCATTAAACTATTTGTTTATCTTCATACCTTTTTCATGCTGGTTTGGTGGTTTGTTTCACATTAATGTAGATTTATAAGATTTGATTTCTAAGGATAAGTCCTTCTTGTTTGTCTTTATTATAATGTTTTTTGTTCATCATTGACCTTTATCCTCAGATAAAAGATTTGAACTCAGCTTGTCCTTCTGTACAAAACATTTCACTGATTCCACTGGTTGCTTAGAGTTGTATTGAATTTACAGATCAATTTAGAGCAAATCAGCATTAGATAGGTAATCTTCCTATTCATGAATATGGTATAGCTTTTCCATTTATTTGGGACATAGTTTAAGTCATTCAGTGAAGTTTTAAAACTTCTACATAACTGTCTTGCCTATCTTGTTTGACATTCCTGAGTGCCTTATCATTAAAAAAAAAAAAAAGTATTTTGAGTGGGATAGATGGCTGTAGCTGCGGAGCAGTGCACAGCCTTGTCACTACCCAGGGTCAAATCCTGGCTTTGATCAGGTACATTAGACTCAACCTCTTCTTTTTTAAAAATGTATTTTCATTGAGATACAATTGATATATAGCTTAAATTGAACATAGAGCTATAAATTTAAGGTACACATCGTGTTGATTTGGTGTGTTCATATATTACAGTGTGAGGACCACCATACTGTTACCTGACACCTCTTATCCCATCACATAATTATCATTCCTGTGTTGTGGTGGGAAGAATTAAGATGTAGTCTCTCAGCACCTTTGAGGTTTATTATAGAGCTTTGCTGCCTGCAGTCATTCTGCTGTGCATTCGGTCCCAAGGACTTACTCATCCATTAGTGTTAACCTTGTACCCTTGAGCCACACATCTGCTCTCCCCGCACCTCCCAGCCCCTGGTAATCCCTGCCCTATTCTCTAGTTGTGCACATTCGGCTTCTTTAGGCTCCGTATGTATGTTATATCATGCACATTTGTCTTTCTCTAGCTTATGTCCTTATGCTCCATCCATGTTAATAATGGCAGGATTTCCATCTTTCTCATGACTGGATAATATTCCAGAGTGTATACGCGCGCGCAGGTATGTGTGTGTGTATTCACACACCACCACTTCTTTCTCCACTCATCTGTTGATGGACCTTTACGTTGCTTTCATACCTGATGACTGTGAACAACACTGCAGTGAATGGGGTGGGGGGCAGGCATCCTGCTGAGATCCCGTTTTCATTTCCTTTGGATTCATACCCAGAAGTGGGGTGCCCGGATCATACAGTAGTTCTGTTTTATTGTATTTTTTTTAAAGGTTTATTTATTTTTGAGAGCGAGACAGAGCATGAAACAGAAGGGGTAGAGAGAGAGGGAGGGAGACACGGAATCAAAGCAGGAATGAGGCTCCTCGCTTTCAGCACAGAACCCGATGTGGGGCTTGAACCCACAAACAGCCAGATCATGACCCAAGCTGAAGTCAGACGCCCAACCAACTGAGCCACCCAGGTGCCCCCGGTAGTTCTGTTTAAAATTTTTGTGGAACGTTCATGCCGTTTTCCTTACTGGATATTCAGCCTTCTTAACTATAAAGTGGTGATAGCTGTGTCCACCTTGCTGGTCTTCAGGGAAAGATTGAACATCATAGGCTCATTGAAGAATCGTTTCCTTTTCTCCTATTCCAAATGGGGAATGGCTTAAATTATCACCAAAACACATCTATCATTAAGATTATCTTTTTGTTATTTTCCTCTGCGGTAAGATTTAATAACCTCGCGAATTTCCTGACAACATTGTTTTCGGCATGCGTGATGTCTTCTGGCCTCAATCTTTGTCCTTCGGGGACTTCTCTTTCCAGCCCATTATGATTCTGCAGTTTTCCTATTAGTGTCTTCAGTAGAACGGGAAGAATGGGACCTTTCAGCACACAAGAAAGAGGGTGTTTTGTTTTGTTTTTTGTTTGTTTGTTTTAGCATTTGACAGTGATCTGAGAAATGGAAACGCATCGTTATGATGTCCACACTGCTGCAAGTAGAGTTGTTATTATAAAATACCGATCTGTGTCACACTTCTGGCTTCAACGTCTGGTAGGCTCGTCAGGTGGGACCTGCTCAGCCTGAGTCCTGTCTTCTGCGCCACCTGTCCAGTATTGCACTTGTCCCGCACTATCCTGCTTCCCCAGAGATTTTCCCTCCTCCTGGCCCAAGCTTATGCTCTTCCCATGCCTGGGATGCCCTTTCTCCTTGATCTTAGGAGCCTTGGACATTTCACTTCGAATGGTCTATTCCCTGGTATCTCCCCTTCCTGTGTCCCTAACTGTATATCCCCCAGGTCAGAGTTATTTGCTTCCAGCAATTAAAAAATTGTTTCATGAGTAAACCAGGAGGACATTCTGCTAAGTGAAATACGCTTGACAGAGAACAACACGTATTGTATATGTATCACGTAAATGTGGAATCCTAAATAAAGAAGATCGAAAAAAGTCAAGTTCAGAGAAAGAGAGAGTAGCTGGGGTGGGGGCAGTGGGGACGTGTTGGTCAGAGCATATGAACTTTTAGTTAGAAGGTGAGTAAGTTCTGAGGATCTAATGTAAAACATGGTGACTGAGGTTAACGATACTGTAATATGTACCTGAAATTTGTAAAAAGAATAGATCTTAACTATTCTGAAGTAAAGAAAAGGGGAATAGAACAAGTAACTATGCGAGGCGATGGGTGTATTAGTTAACTTGATCGCAAGAATCAGTTCACTGTATACATGCCATTGCATACTTTAGATGTATACAAATTTATTTGTCAGTTATACTGCATTAGAGCTGAGGAAGGGTAAGTGAGTCCCAAGGGCATAGGAGCATTGACCTCCTGTATGTCAAGACTTAACATTGCTTGTTAAGGTCTAAGAAGGAAGTAGGCTTTCTGTAAAAGGAAGGGAGGAGACAGAGAAGCGAATAGTATGGCCCTAGTCTTATTGGTGTTGTGATTATGCCAGCTTTACTATCAAGATCGAGACAGTGAAGTGTTGTGATGGATGATTACATACATATTAAAATTTTCAACCATAGAAGAATTATTTGCTGAACAGAAAGCTTTTTATAGTAAAAAATTACTCAGACCACTCACTCATCTTTCCATTGAACACATTCGTTGAGCACCTACTACATGTCAGGCATTGATCTAGGCTCCATGAAAAGGCAGTGTCCCTGCACCCATGGAATTTATCTTCCCAGAGCTTTATGGCTGTTCATTTATGATCCTGCTCTGAGATCCACATCGGGCAGTGTCTTGTTCATATTTCTACATTTTCACTGCTGACTGCAGGCAATTCCACATAGAGGAAAAAGTGTGACCTGAAGGCATAGGAGGTGCCGAAGTGACTACAAAGTGAATGATCGTGATGCATTAGCCCCAAACATCCCAGGAGCTGAGTGTTATACACAGTTTACTTCTTTCCATTTGGCCAATACCCTGAGGTCCGATTGCTGTATTTTGTACAGAAGTGAAGGGGGAGAGCTCGGGGTTTGGGGTGATTGTGTTTGCATCGGTGACTTACCGCCTACCTGCCTACTAGACCCGGACTCCATCCTGAGTCCTGGCTTCCTCGTCTGAGTAGTGGGTATGCGCTGCCTCTTGCTGCTGTAACAGATGACCACAGATGTATTAGCCTAAAGTGACACATGCTTATTATTTCACATAAGTTACATGTTCTGGAGGACCGAGGTCCAGAAGGGGTCTTACCGGGTTAAAATCAAGGTGTGTAAAAGCTGGATTGTGTTTTGCCGTGAACTAGGGCAGAAGAGGCTTCCTTGCCCTTTTCAGCTTCTCGAGGGTCCTGCCTCCCCTCATTCTTTGGTTCATGGCTCCTATCTTCAAAGCTAGCCACATTGCGTCTTCGAATCTCTCTCCCTCTCTGAGCCTCCTGCTGCTTTCTTATGAGGACATTCACTTGTGATCACATTGAGCCCAGTCAGAAAGTTCAGGATAACCTTTCCACATCAAGGTCCTTAATCACATCTGCAAAGTTTTTTTTCGCCACGAAAGGTCACATATTCACAGGTTCCTGGTATTAGGGCCTGTGCATCTTGAATGGGGGCGGGAGGAGCCGTCATTCTGTCTAGCAGCTCCGGGTGGTGCGGGATCACGGGAACCTGGCTCTTCTATTGGGCCTCCAGAAGGGTCCCAGGAGAGCTGGCACTACTTCCCAAAAAACGTCCAGAATTCCATGTCCTCACTGAGCCTCCATTCTAATCAGGGGAAACAGACGATGAAAATTAAAGGAGAGAGACTGCTGTTTACCCCTGCCGGCCCTGGGCTGGTGCAGCGCCGGCCCTGGCAAAGACGCCTGTGCCCTGACCAGACGGACTCATTTGCACCTGTCCTGCTTATTTAAATGAAAGACGACCATCACAGGGGGGAGGCACATTGCCCTAAGTAAGGGTGTTGAAATCCCACAGCTGCAGAGATTCAAGATGCATGTTCAGTTAACGTGTTTCTTGAGAAAAATGAAATGCACTCTAGAGACGGGAGTCGTGTTGAGTACAGGGGCCAAGTCGTGGCCAGCTCAGGCAGGGAGACGGCATCCTCCGTCTTATAGGTTCCCATCTCTCATCGGTAATGTCGTATGCCGTAGAAATGATACTAAACTAACACAAGGACCCCCAAAACACGAGGTGGTGACCAAGGTCTCCAGCAAAGAGAAGGAAGTGCTAGGGGAAGGAAAGAAGTGCCCTGATGGGAGAATCAAACACATCCCTCTACTGTGAGGCATGAATGGAAGCATCTGATTTGTATTGAGAGAAACAGAAGGTTTTTTGGTTGCATCATTTAACTGAACTATGAACGTTTGGTGCCTTCCAGCTTCAGAATAAGACTTGACAGTGAAATAAATTTACGTCAGAAGTTTGCATCTAGTTCTTATGCAGTGTAAAAGAATTATTATTGTTATTTTTTGCCTTTCAACACAGTTTTTGTGGAAGAAAGAAGCATATGGGGGGGGGTTCTGGGTGGCTCTGTCAATCTGGCTCAGGACATGATTTCAAGGTTTGTGAGTTTGAGCCCCATGTTGGGCTCTGTGCTGACACATTGGAATCTGGAGCCTGCTTCAGGTACTGTGTCTTCCCCTTTCTCTCTCTCTGTCTCTTTCTCTCTTTTTCTCTGCTTCTCCCTTGCTTGTGCACTCTCTCTCTCTGCCTCTCTCAAAAATAAATATTAGAGAAGAAACATTTTTAAAATGCACCGTGGTCTCAACAGTAAGTTACTTGAAATCTTGTGTCTGTTCTTTCTGTAAACATTTAGAAATGACTTTAATAAGACTTGAAATATACATTTTGCTCACATTTGAAGTTAGCGAAATAAAATTTAAAATTAAAAAAAAACCTAAAAGCTGTAAATGATATAATATATTGGAGGCTGTTGACTGTGATGGACAAAACTCAAGGTGGGGAGGAGAAGCGCGAGTGTCAGGTAGGATGTTGCCCGCTGAAACAAGGTGGACATGCTCCCTGAGAAGGTGACATTTGAGATGACGAATATAAAGTGTTTCGCAAAGTGCCTGGCACAGAGTGAACACTCTAAAATGTAGATTCAAAATTAAGCTAAATACATAAATAGGTAATCCACGCCCTTACGGTCACCCCACCACCCATAAAGCAAAATCCTGGTCTTTCTGGATGGTAACATTCATTGAAATTCACTGGGCTTTTGCCAAGAGGTACTCTTCACTTTGGAAGGGCTATTTCAGTATGGAGTGTGACATCCCAGAAAATGAAAATACTATTATAGATTTTCCTCCCCCTTGGCTCTCTTTTGAAATAGCAGCAACTGGGAGGCAAATCGCTCAGAGTAGGGAAAGTAGGTTTCTGATGCAAGAAGAGTGGACAGGCGGGGGCCAGAGAAGGGTCCTCCGACTCCTTCCCCTCTGCCAGCAGGAAGCGCACTTGGGGAACTCGGCCCTGGAGCTTGCAGTGAGGTCTGAAACTGCAGTGTAGAAAGGTTTTGGGAAATAGAAATCCTATGGGGTCGAAATGGAGAGAGGGAGTGGGGCGACAAATCCTTCATGGATACGGCACCAGCCCAAGAAAGGCCAAGCTGCTGTCACGAAGTATGGACTCGTCCACCAGCTGGGGAATGAACGCCCATGTCTTCAGGGCACAGGGCTGGGGACTGTCACATCTGGGGACACTGATAGCTCTGGTTGGTCTCCCTGGTGGGAGGATTAAGCAGCAGATGCACACCTAGCCAAGCACACGTCCTGGGTGTTCACTGAAGTTCAGAAGTCCAGGCAGTTAGCAAGCGACACCTCCACACAAACGTCCCCACCAACAAAGATGGGGGCAGATGGGAGGAGCTTCCTTCTTGCTGTGGACTGTTTGAAAATCAGATTCTTGAACAGTTCCTTGTGTGTTTGGCTTGAGATGATGGAAGCAGTCCTAAGCCCTAGAAACTTGACCCAGACTGCCAACGAGACTGAGATTCATTACACCTTCATCACGAAGATGTTTAAAGGAGTAATTACTTATGTAGGGCTTACGAGGTATCCAGCACTGTTTTAAGTAATTAACAGATATTAACCCATTTTGTCCTCATGAAAACTTTGTGAAGTAGGTGTTGTATTCTCCATTTTCCATAAAGAAAATGGCATCCTAGAGAGGTGACATAGCTTGCCCGAGGCTACAGAACTAATGAATGTTGGAAGTGAGATTCTAATCAGATGGTATAACTCTAGAGGCTGGACTCTTAATCACTAAACTCAAGGAAGAGTGTCTTATTTGAGTTTCCTCTAGAAACACACTCCGACTAAAGGCTCTGTGCAATGGTTCATCTGAGGCATGCTGAGGGACCAGCAAGGGACAGCGGAGGTGATACAGGGAGGCTTTGTTAGTAAGCCAGATAGTATGGGGGGCATCTGACCCTGAATCCTGCAGGGAAGTTCTAGGAATCCGTGTAAAACACACGCTTGAGAGTTATTCTTGCCGAAGAAGAGGATAAGTGGGGGTATTTATACTCTCACACCCATTATCAGTCATCAGTTGAAAGCTGTTGCAGGGTGGGTAGGCATGGGGGTCAGAAGGATCTGGGGAATGAGGGGCCCAACATCTGCAGGCTTGCCCTCTGGCAAAGAGGTGGCTACTGGCTGGTGGGAATTAAGCCAACCTTGCTGAAACGGTAAGCATTTCAGCGGAGCACCAACAACATCTATTTTGGTCATGTGGGACCCAAGTCTAAAATCATGGAGCAAAGTAAAGAAGGGTGACAGGAACTAGGTCCTCATTCCCCAAACCAGGCACCAGCAGTCTTCGAACCAAGAACGTAATAATAAAGCAAAGCCAACATATATCGAGTACTAATCGTATGCTGGGCATGTTGTTAGGCGTTTCGCACACACTATCTTGCTTAGGTCTGAACATGATCCACGGGCCCTGTCACCCCCATTTTCTGGTCGTGGAAGCCGAGACGGAGACTGGACCACCCCAGGCTGGTAGAGAGTGGAATCTGCACTTGATTCTAGATCTGTGATCTATCTGGTACCAAGTAATGGTTGTGGCGGTTTTGCATTATGAAAATAAATGATTGGGGCGCCCGGGTGGCCCAGTCGGTTAAACGTCCAGGTTCAGCTCAAGTCATGATCTCACGGTTTGTGGGTTCGAACCCCGCGTCGGGCTCTGTGCTGACAGCTAGCTCAGAGCCTGGGGCCTGCTTCCAATTCTATGTCTCCCTCTCTCTCTGACCCTCCCCTGCTCACGCTCTCTCTCTCTAAAATAAATAAAAGATTAAAAATATATATTTTTAAGAAAATAAATGATTATTTATACAAGAATGTAAGTTCCTTGAGGTCAAGAAACAAATCTTTTCATTTATGTATCACTGTCATCATCTACGCCAGTGGTTTCCATGGGGAGCAGTTTTGTCTTTCAGAGACAGACGTCCCCTACTTGACAGTGTCTGGAGACATCTTAGCTTGGGTAGTCATGACTGGGGGAGCGTGTGCTACCAGGATCTAGGGGTTAGAGCCAGAGGTGCCGCTAGATGTGCCCCAGTGCTTAAGACAGCCTGCACCACACAGAACTCTCTAGCCCAAAATGTCAACAGTGCCAGCGCTGGGACACTGACCTACTCAGTGGGTATTAGTACCCTGTCAGGCTTCATACCTGTTAGCTGAAGGTCTGAATGTTGGACGATGAATGCTTAGGATGGCAGGGATTGAAAATAACATGTACTCATGAAGAATGTAGGGTTCCCCAAGCGTATTTATACACGTTATCTTATTTGGCCATCATAAAATTCCAAAGGAATGCAGAGTTGATGGTGTTGCCACTGTCGTAAAGAAAATGGAAATTAAGTGACTTCTGGAGAGGCCAGAGCCGTGTGTGGGGCTGATGCTTGAACTTAGCTTTGTCTGACTCAGAGTCCAGGACTCCTTAAAAACTTTTTTTTTTTTTTTACTGAGATCATTGACATACAACATTGTATAAGCTTGAGGTGTACCTGTTGTCTGGTACGCTTGTATATTGCACTGTGTTTACTAATGGGACATCCTGGGCCCTTGAAACCATGTTCCATGGCTTTCGAGTGCCTTCCAAGGCAACATTTTGATCCACTTGAGAGTGAGAAAGGGAAGATGAGTCGGTTATGCAGAAGATAAGAAGCTGTATCCATTAGGATGCTTTTGGCGACAAGTCACAAGGTCCCATTCAAACTTGTTTTATCAGTAACTACTTTTGTTATTTCATGGAACAAAAAGTCTTGAGCTTGGTGGCCCTCAGGTTGGTTAAGTCCGTTGGGGGCATGGTTTTTAAAAGGAACTTTTGTATCCTTTTCACTGGGGGCATCCAGGGTGGTTGTAAGAGGCCCTCCTTCATGCTTCATTTGTCAGAACCGGATCACAAGTTCGCCCTTTGGCCAGTGACTGGCTGAGGCAGTGGGCACCATGTTGGCTAAGAGCAGTGGTTCTCAGCTGGCGGAGAACTTGCCTCCCTTCCCCCTAAAGGCAGTGTTGGCAGCTATTTTGGGTTGTCACAACTGGGTGTTGGGGTGGGAGGTGCTACTAGGAGATGGCATGAAGGGGCAGGGCTGTTACAAAATACCTGTCATGCACAATCCTACAAAGTCCCCACAGGAAGCTGTCATCTGATTCCAAATATCAGTAGCGCGGAGGGTGAGAAACCCCGGTGTGGGTCAAAAGGGGATTAATCCACTTCATGGCGGGAGCATGGACGCCTGAACAAAATGGGGACTCCATCAGTGTGGAGATGGGATGCTTGGAAGTGGATGGGCCCCCAGGATAGTCTGCTGCAGAAGGACTCTGCACATTTTTGATGACTGATGTCACAGGAGACACGTACCGTTTTTGTCTACAAAACCTCTCTGGATGCCTCTGTCAGACGCTGCCATGGCCTGCACAGGCCGTTGGTCTGACCCAGTCTGGCATTTCTTATCTCCATCCGGCTTGCTGCCAAACCCCGAGGATAGGACGTCACCTCCGGCAGGAGATCAGTCAGGATTAATTGATGGTGAAGCTGTGTCCCACTTTGAACCTCTCTCTTCTGCATCCTGAGCATTGCAGGTTTCCGGCGGGCCTGACATGGAGCCGGCTCTAGGCCCCGAATCAGCGAGAGGCCCCTGGTGAACATCAGGGGAACAGAGAACATTTTTAACCTGCTTCTTTCTCAGGGGAGGAAATAATAATTTCCTGGCAGACGGTTATCTGTTTTTTTTTTTTCTTTTCTGTATTCAAATGCTGCTCTGTGGTACTGAACTCCTGGGGTACATTTTCATAGGCAAGCTTTACCAGACACCTTTGAGTCAGGTCTGCAACCTTGGGATGTAAGGCATCACAGAAGGCTTTGGCCAATGGGCAAGGAGCTGTCACCGAATCAAAGTAAGTTGATGACTTCAACTAATGATCCCTCCCAAACTGTTTCCTAAAAGTGTTGAACTATTTCCACTAGGTTATTGTGTATAGTAAAGTTTTAATTCAAGAACAGTTTCTAGGTGTTGTCCAATAATTCATTGGTCTTCAGCTGAGGAACAATACTTTGTGCTTAATGAAACAGGTAATAACCATTATACATTGATATACAAACATTTGAACGCTTGCCTCGTGCCCTATGCTTGATGTCAGAGACACAATGGTGAAAAGGATCTTTTTATGTTTTGCTTTTTTTTTGCTCTCAGAAGCTGGCTCCAATAGAGGAGACAGTCTCAAACATACACCTGCACCATAGTGGGCTGAGACAGGTGCTAACTATTATTAAAACACAGCAGACACTAGCTGTGTTCATCCATTCGTTTCACCAACACGTATGAAGCATCTACTAAACACCAACCTTTGGTACTTGGGGAGTTGAAAATGTTTTTTTTTCCCTTTTTTCCACATATCTGATTCCCCAAGGGCTTTCAAGGGCAGCTCATCATAAAATGATAGGATCTTTTTCTTTCCTTTTCTTTCTTCTTCTTCTTCGTCTTCGTCGTCTTCTTTGTCTTCGTCTTCGTCTTCGTCTTCTTCTCTCTCTCTCTCTTCTGGGGGACAGAACGTAAAGGAGGGCAGGCAAGTCAGAGTTTTTTAAGCAGCAAAAAGCCATGTAGACATGATTTAAAAAAATAACATTGCAGCCCTTTTCCATTGATCTGACAGTGTGAAAAATGTATATTAGGCACCCACGTTATGCCAAATACTTTGACATCTACCCGTGGGGACCAAATGAGAGAAGCATTAGGCGCAGTGATTTGGTCTTAAGAAGCAGACAGCTGGGATGATGGAAGCAGGTTGCATGCTTGAAGCAACTTGAAAACCCTTTTTGGCATGAAACTCTGTGGTTCCGGGTGTCATGCAGTGGGAATTCAGGACAGGGGCCTTCTGTGGGCTACAGGGGCTGCAGAAGCGCACCCAGCTGAGATCATTGAAGGTTGGCGGTGTCTTTGTAGTGTATTGAGAAATCATACCTTCTAGAGTGAGAAGTGGAAAATCACATCAGGACCTGTCCACCTTTGGGAGGCTGCGTGGCAGAGGGCGGCCATCAGCCCCACACAAAGATAAGTTAGCATTTAAGGTTCAGTCTTGCTGCTGATGAGGTCCTGGCTGCCCGTCTGGGTGGGTCTTGCCGAAGTGTTTTAGCGTTCCGTTTGCTCATTGGCCTGGTATGTTGGGAGGTACGGGGACTTGGGTTTCAGTAGAGACAACTGCTGGACCCCAGCTGTGCCTCTCACTAGCTGTGGGAACCTCAGACAAGTGACTGGACCTCAATTTCCTCCTCTTTTTTTTTTTTTTAATGTGGATTCATTTATTTTGAGAGAAAGAGAGAAAGGGACAGAGAGAGAGAGGGAGAGAGAGAATCCCACACAGGCTCCACGCTGTCAGTGCAGAGCCCATCACAGGGCTCAAACTCAAAAACCATGAGATGATTAGTTGAGCCAAAATAAAGAGTTGGATGCCTAACTGACTGAGCCACCCAGGCACCCCCCTCATCTTTAAAATAGGGATGGTAATACTGAACTTGTAGGATCCTAGGAGGTTGGAAATAATCTATAGGAAGTGTGAAGGATAGTATTTAAGGTAAAGAACAGGGAGGGCTTACATGTAGCTCTTTGAATGAGTTGTAGTGTGCTTACTCAAGGTAGCTTGTACATTGTGTCAGTTTTTTATCTCTCATGACCAGAAAATGAAGTAGATCAGGCTTCTGGGATTGGCGGACTCAGTGGTTCACCATCATTATCAAGAACCCAGCTTCCTTTCTTCTCTCTGTCCTGCCATCCTTGGTCTAGGCTTCATTCACAGGCTGGTACCAAAGGATTTCTGGTACCAAAAGGCATCACATCCAAACATAAACATCTTATAGCAGAAGAGAGACTTTATCTTGCTGTGGCCCCCTTACAAGTGAGTAAATAGTCCTTCCCCAGACCCCTCTCCTTCAGTAGCTTCCTCTAAGTGAATCATCCAGGATTGGACCAACTTCCTGAGCCATGTACTGATGGACTGTGTTAGCTAGCTATTGGCGCATAACAAATAAGCCCCGCACTTAGCAGTTTGCAACAACAAACATTTATTATCTTAAAGATTCTGTGGATCAGGAATTCGGGAACAATTTAGTTGGCTGCTTCTGGCTTGGTATTGCATGAGGCTGACTTGGTACATGAGCTAGGGTTGCAGTTGCGTAGGGGATGGGCCAGAATGGAACACCTTGCTGCCAAGATGGCTCACTCACACAGCTGTTGGCAGGAGGCCTCCTTTCTTCCCTTTGAAAACCTTTTCATGGGGACTGCTTGAGTGTCCTCATGTTGTGGCAGCTGGCTTCCCTCAGAATGAGTGACCCAAGAGAGAGAGAAGGGGGTCATAGTGCCTTTGTTGATCTCAGAAGCCCCAGACTGTCACTTAGACCACATTTTGTTTATTAGAAGTGAATCACTGAGTGTGTAGGAGGCAATTCGGCTCTGCCCTTTGAAGGGGGAGCAGGACTTGAATATTTTGTGGACATATTTTAAAACTACCACATGGGAGATGCAACAGAAACCCCATGATTGGTTTAGAACAGTTATCTGCTGGTCAGGGGTGGAGTGCACGTTGGAGAGCCAACCACAATGTCTGCCGTGTTGTTACTTCTACCAACATCCATGACCCACTTGGAGTGCCCATTGCATCTCATTGTCGTGGGTGCTGAGGGAGACGTGGTGATGAGTTAGACACGGACCCCGGTAATTATGGTAAGACCAAGTGGGGACTGTCGTACAATCTAGAAAGTTAAATGGGTCCCAGGAAAGGGACAGATAAAGCCCTAAAGGACGGATATAGATTATAGAAGGAACTGGCCTTCTTCTGATAAGCACATTCATGGAGAGACTTCATGGAGGAGGTAGGATTTGAACCAGTAGATTTACAGGCAGAGATAGGGATTGTGGTTAGAGCCTAAATATACCAAAGGTGTTAGCTAACACTAATTAAATACCTTAGGTATACCACACACAACATGTGTATATTTTTAACCCTTATAACACTTCTGGGAGACAGGCAATAGTATCCCCATTTTACAGGTAAAAGAACAAGTTTGGAGGCATCAAGTGACTCCCCAGAGGACCCATAGCCGGTAAGAGGCTTGCCTATGGGATCCTTGTGTTCTGCCAACTTGGGGGCCAGTGTCTTGCCTTAAGGAACGTGGCCGGCTTGCTCAGAGTTAGGCTTTTTATATAATAATTTCGTTTTCGGGAGTAGGTACAGCAGTGAGTAATCTCTTTACAAAAGAATTTGTCATTTTATTGAACCTTTACTGAAGAGTCTCCGAATCATCAAGCCCACACCCCACCCAGTGGCGCTGGAAATATGATTCAAAATTGATGAAGATTTACTTGGCACATCTCTCCTGGTGCTCCTACTCTGTGTTACAGCGTTTGTAGGCTAGGTTGTTAGAACAGTTAGCTTTGAAGAGTTAGCTTGGGAAACTGGGAAGGTCTCAGGCAGAAGCAAGGTCTTAAAAATTTGATGCATTTTTTATTATAAAGATAAGGTTTATTGAAGTAAAAACCCATTCATTGTTGTTAATTAACGCCTGGAACTCCGCCCACTCCCTCAGAGCTCACTCGTTATGGGAATAGAGCATGGGAAGGAGGAGGGAGGGTGTCATCCAAGATCCCTTTGTCAGGAGGCTTTGGTGTCGGGGGTCGAGGCTGGGAAGGGCTTTCAGGAAGCCCAGAGAAAACCCGGTGCTCCAACCAAAACCTAGACTGAAACCATAAATAACGTGAGGCGGAAGGGACAGTTATGGGCTATGACTGCTTCTTCCACACCTGGACGGGTCAGTTCACCTGGGGCAGCGTGGGACCCCCCAGCTCCATCCCCCCCGCCCCCCACCCCCCCACACCTGTATCTCAGCCTCCAGACCGGCCTTTTCAGGAACAGAGGCAGCTGTGTGTAAAACTAGAGGCACAAATGTGCAAGTGTGTTGTGTATCTCTGTGGATCTCTGAACGTATGTGCCAAAGCATGTCATGCTTTGCCTGTGATGTGTGTGAGCATGCGTGGTATGCATGTGGGCATCTGTGTGTGTGTGTGTGTGTGTGTGTGTGTGTGTGTGTGTGAATCTTTGTATGAACGTGTGGGGTTGTGAGTGTGTGTGTCGTGCCCCCACACCCTTCCTTTGAGTCAGTGGGGAAAGAGCTCCTCTCTCTCTCTGCCCTCCTCTACCCCTCTGTCTCCCCCTCCGCCTCCTCCCCACCCCTATTTCTCCCTCGCTCCCCCGCCTCTCCCGCTTTCTCCCTAGACCGGCGTCTTTGTAGCCAAGAGGGGACTGATTTCTGCCTGGCACCCTGTTCTCAGAGCTTTTCTGCGAGAGTTTCTCCCACTAGCGGAGGGGCCGGGAGCCCGCCCCCCATGGCTCTGACCCTGCACCCTTGTCCTGGACGAGCTCTCCCTGAGCCCTCCAGCCCCGTCCCTCTCCCGCGGCGCTCACAGCCGCCTCACTGTTCTGTAGGTGGCAGCGTTGATGAGCCTTGCTTCACTTCGCATCCGGGGATCCGAGCTTCAGCACAAGCCTTTAAGACTTTAGCTTCTTGCCTTAAAAAAAAAAAAAAGAAGAAGAAGCAGCCCTAGCTTTTAAAGTTTAAAAAAGAAAAGAAGAGAAAACCTAGTGAGCGTAGTTGAAATGAGGCAACGTGTACCTGAGCCCCCAGGGATGGAGGGCGGGCTTGGTGTCGGCTCAGAGTGGGACTCGTGTGGGCACCTTCCTACTTGTCTTGAAGTGGTGAGTGTGAGAACAGCCCAGAAAATGTCCCAGATGCGGGCGGACCTCTTTCAGTCTGGGCACTTGGTGGGGGCCGGGTGGCACCGTGTTTGCACCAGGGGCACAAAATAGAAGCAGACGTAGTCCCTTCTAATTCTGCAGAGACCCAAAGTCAACACCCAGCAGTGTGCTGGACACAGTGAGAACAGGACATTGCACCCTGGGGCCTGGAGGATGGGCTGGAGAGCTTCCTGGAGGAGGTGACACTGCCCTGATTTTGAAAGGACTGGTTGGAACTCTCCAGGCCTGGGGACGACATCTAGGACATCTTTAGTTGTCCGTAGTGGGGTTGAGGAGGAGTTGTTACTGGCCTCTGGTGCACAGGACGGCCCGTCGGAGGCTGAATTATCCAGCCCTAAATGTGAGCAGGGCTGGGTTGAGAAACCCTGGTGCCGGCAGAGCAGCAGGGAAAGGCATTCTGGGTAATGTGAGAGCAGCTGCAGGGAGCTGGGCCTTTCTAGAAGGACTGGCCGGTGTGGGGAAGGGCTGGGAAATGGGAGGAGATACATTGTCCTGTGCCTGTTAGGGAAGACCCTTGACCGTCCAGCCAAGCAGTTTAGACTTTATCTTAGGGTGAGGGGTCTACGAAAGTGTTCTGAGCAGGGGAGTGTCGGGGTCAAGTTTGGTTTTAGAAAGATCACTCTGCACCCCCAGTGGCCGGTGAGGTGGAGGGGGCAGGGCTGGACCCTGGCAGGGTCCTCCCTGCAGGCGGGCCCAGAGGCCATCACTGTCTCCCCAGAAGGTCTCAGAGCCGGCTTAGTTAACTCAGCGCAGCGGAATGCAGTTACATAACAGGGTCGTTTTTGTGTTTCAAGAAGAAAGCTCTGGAAAGACAAGCATGGGAGATGTGCATCCAGTGTTCTGCATGGCTGCCAGCGCCCTTTCATTTAAGTTACCAACCAGGTCAGCACGTTGCAGGACGACAGCAGGAGTGGAGTTGTGCTAACCCAAGC
Organism: Mungos mungo; assembly: GCA_004023785.1. Lineage (NCBI taxonomy): Eukaryota > Metazoa > Chordata > Mammalia > Carnivora > Herpestidae > Mungos > Mungos mungo. Next base: position 242,509 of record PISW01002189.1, read on the forward strand.
AGAATTCACTAGCCCAAACCCCGATGCTTTTGACTGGTGACCAGAGTCATCTGTGCCATGATGTGTCATCAGGGCAAGTGAGTTGTTTGTCTCCACAGCATGTGGTCCTGGGGTCAGAGGTGTGGCCCAACAGAGTATCATGGGTCCCCCTGTGTCCCCCAGTCCCCCAAATACATGTAGGTGTCCTACCCCTCAGGGTAGCTTATTTGGAGATGGGGTGTTTCCAGGGGGGGTCAAGTTCAAATGAGGTCACGAAAGTGGGCCTGTATCTGAAATGACTGGAGTCCTTAGACAAAGGGGAAATTTAGACACAGAGTCAGAGGGAAGATGATGTGAAGACACGTATAATTTAAAAAAAAAAAAAAAAGACAAGTACTGGGGTGCCTGGGTGGCTCAGTCTGGTAAGCATCCGACTTCGACTCAGGTCATGATCTCACAGTCTGTGAGTTCAAGCCCCGCATCCGGCTCTGTGCTGACAGCTCAGAGCCTGGAGCCTGCTTCCGATTCTGTGTCTCCCTGTTTCTCTGCCCCTCCCCTGAACTCTTCTCTGTCTCTCTCAAAATAAATATTAAAAAATATTTTTTAATTCAAAATAGTCAAATACTAATATTTTTATTACGGCCTAAATGGGAGAGCACTTGTTTACAAGCCCAAGGAACTCCTGAGGCTCCCCGAAGCCAGGAGAGGGGCCTGGGGCAGATTCTCCCTCCCAGCCTCACCTTGACCTTGGCCCTCCAGCCTCCAGCCCTGTAAGAGAATATGTTTCTGTGGTTGAAACCTCCCAGCTGGTGAACCTTCACTATGTCAGTCCTAAGAAGGAATATATCAGGGCGCGCAGAGTGGTTACGAACAGAGGCGGATTTCAGAGAGACGCTCTGACCTCAGGGTCACACGGGGATTGGTTGTCAGCAGGAGATCTAACAGCCATGCAGCTACCACCCTCTCCTGGAACCAGGAGGCAGAAAGGCGATGAAATTCCGCAGAAAGGTGGTTACCTAGTGCAGTGGTTCTCCAAGTGAGGTCCCCAGACCAGCAGCAGCACCTCCGGGAATGGAAGTTCCGCAGATCCCCTGCGTCGGGAACCCCCAGGGGTGGCACCCGATGCTCAAGTTTGAGAGCCACTGGCCTAGGGTATGTGAGACCCAGGAGAAGGCAGGGGAAGCTTCCCGGTGGCCTTCCAGACGCGCCTTGGAGGATGGGCAGGGCGTCAGATGGTGCAGAGGCAGGGAGGTGTCGAAGCCCGAGATGTGTTTTGGGAAAGCTGAGCAGCCCAGTTTGCCTGGGGGTGGAGCCCATGAAGAGGAGGGAGGAAATGAGAGCAGGCACAGGGTGGGAAGTGAGGACAAAGCCAAAGAAGTTGTCAGGTTGTAAAGGATTGGAAAGCTTGGGGAGCTCAGACTTCATGGGGGAGCCCCCAAAGGAGTCTCAGGACGGTTGCCGGAGGAGGAAGCATCCGTGGGTAATTAGAACGGGTGACACTCAGGCTGGCTGGACCCGTTAGGCTGCTGCACGGGCAGAGCGCGGGGATCTGCCCCCAGGCTGGGCCGTGGACCGAGGCAGGGGCTCAGGCTGGCACCAGACTGGACCAGCAGAGCCACAGGCCCTGTTTCTGTTCTTGTCCAGCCTTCCAGATCAGGTCAAGGAGGAGGTCTGACTCGGAGCCCTCCCACCTCCTGCCATGTCTTTTCCCCCTCCCTTCTTCTTGGACCCTGAGTAGATCTGTGACTGAGGCTCCCAACCCCACCTGGACTTCGCCAGCATCATCTTGGGTTCGTTGTGTTTATTTTTCCGGCTGCCTCTGCGTCCTGGTGAATGGCGCTGGTGTTTCACCGGCAGGCCTGCAAATGAAGTTGTCTTCCGGGATAAATTGATTTAGGTGACACCCGACTCAATTTGAGAAAGAGTATTATGTTACTGATGAAATAGGTGGTCTGCACACATGGCAGAAATCACAAAGGTAGTTTCTGGACGATGGAGGTTGAGGAGGTACCGATGTAGAATGTGATGCCCGCGGCTGCCTGTATGTCTGTGCGTCTCTACATCCGTGCGTTTACATTCACGTGCATCTTTACACTGACACATGCACATACATGTTTGCTTCTATGTCCGTGTTCAATGTGTGTTGGTATACTTTATACATGTGTGTGTGTCTCTATACGTATGTTTGTATCTCTTTACATACAACGCACGTGTGTCTCTATACATCTGTCTCTACATGCGTGTGTGTGTGTGTGCGTGCATACGTGTGTAGTGGCAACGCCAGGAAGGCCTTGATTCGGGCAGTCTTTAAGAATGCCCCAAGCCGACAAATCTCCAAAATCGATATACCTATTTTCTCCCACCTGGGGCTATTAAAAGATGACTGACTCCTTTATCTCTTGACCTTGACCAGTAGCCAGCACATCATGATTCTTCCCCTGTCAGGCTGGCTCCATCATAGCTGGGTCAATTTTGACCCAATTTGCTGAGCTGCCCTGATCCCCGACCCAGCCCGAAGACAGAGGATGACGGGCCGTTGTCTCCGGAGCAGTGTGATTTGGTCAGATAGAACGGAGCGTTGTCTGCCCATCACTCTGCCGATCCTGGCTCTCACGGCAGCCCGACTTCAGGAAGACATCCATCGATGCCAACGTCTGGCCTGTGAGGACGTGAGTCCTTCCGGTGACGACTCTTTGAAGGTTCTCCTAGCTGGTTCTTTGCCCTGGGGCAAGAGGGAAAAACCAAGGAAGGGGCAGAAAGTGGGCCCATCTGCCTCTGTCTCCTCTTTGCTCAGTGACCCAGCGAGGTGGGAGGAGAGAGGTGCCTCTCCCCTGCCTTTCTCATGGTCAGCTGCCGGGCTGCTGGGTCCGGAGAGCTCGCTGCTTCTGGTGGGCACTGAACAGGCACCGACTGCACACACAGAGTTGCGTTGGGAGGAGCAGGGGGCAGGGCTCCGGGGACGACTGACTGTGGGGTCCCCTTTATGCGGGCGGCACGTGCCTTCCTGTGGTCTGTCTCCCCTCCCGGGCTGCACACAGTGTCCTGTTCACACTCGAACGCCTAGCGCCTGGCTGAACTGAAGCGTAGCTTTCATTTCTGACCATTTTACCCACACAGAGATATTACCGCCTCCCCTCAGGGATTTGGGAACCGTGGCTTGGAGGGTTGAGAGACTTGCACAGCGGCACGGAACTTGTCCGGCCTGTTTCAAAGATGTCTCCACCCCCACACTCCGTTTTCGCCTCCGCATCACCTTGCTGCTTTCTATTGCTGCGAGCCGGCCCCCTTGTTTGTTCATGTGTTGAGTGTCTTAGGCTCTGAGGTGCCAAACGGCAGCATCCTTATCTCTGGGGGTCTCCTTGGCTCCCCAAGGGCATCAGGCAGCCCCATCCTCTGGCCAGGCCTCCACAGGAGAATGAATGAATGGAGGGGCGAAGGAATGAGTTATCTGAACACAGGCCCGACTGTAACCTTCACTCTCTGCCCAGCTCCGTGTGGTGGAATCTTGGTGAATGTTGATGGAATTGAATTACAGCACAAGGTCGACATGACGGGTGGGGGCCCCAGGGACAGGCTCCTGGGGAAGTCACAGAAATGTCCCAGTACAGATGCAGACATATGCGCGGGAGCGCAGGTGCAGCCCCGCGGGGGCCTCGGGGGTGTCCTGGGAGCCTGGTGTGCTGGGCAGGATGGCCTGGTGATGGGTTTGGGGGTCCCCACTGGTGAGGGCATCAGACCCTGGTCTCTTTCATGCGAGCGGTGGCCTCATGTTCTTTTTTTTTTTCCACTCTTTTTTTATAGTTTATTGTTAAGTTGGTTTCCATATAACACCCAGTGCTCTTCCCCACAGTGCCCTCCTCCGTGCCCTCACCCCCCTTCCCCTTCCCCCCTCCCCCTTCAGCCCTCAGTTTGTTCTCAGTATTCAGGAGTCTCTCATGATTTGCCTCCCTCCCTCTCCCCAGCTATTTTCCCCCTTCCGCTCCCCCATGGTCCTCTGTTAAGTTTCTCCTGTTACACTTATGAGTGAAAACATAGGGTATCTGTCCTTCTCTGCCTGACTTATTTCACTTAGCAGGACACCCTCGAGGTCCATCCACGTTGCTCTGAATGGCCCCATTTCATTCTTCCTCATTGCCATGGAGTATTCCATTGTGTATATAAACCACGTCTTCTTGATCCATTCATCAGTTGATGGACATTTAGGTTCTTTCCATGATTTGGCTGTTGTTGACAGTGCTGCTATGAACATTGGGGTACATGTGCTCCTGTGCATCAGCACTTCCGTACCCCTTGGGTAGAGCCCCAGCAGTGCTATTGCTGGGTCATAGGGGAGTTCTATGGATAGTTTTTTGAGGAACCTCCACACTGTTTTCCAGAGCGGCTGCACCAGTTTACATTCCCACCAACAGTGTAGGAGGGTGCGGTGGCCTCATATTCTGAGTTCTAGTTGGGAGTCAGGCAGAACATGTGATTAAGCCTGTCGGGGCCTCAGTTTCCTCGTTTGTCATTGCCATGTGGGGTCTACCCTCCTGCCTGATGGTTCAGAGCATGGACTTGCGTTTGAAGTCTGGGTTCACACCCCACACCCACCACTTTCTAGTTGTGTGTGTTTGTGTGTGTGTTGGGCAGTCCTCTCTGCTCCATTCCTCAGTTTCCCCATCTCTGTAGTGAGGATGATGATAGTTGCAAGGGCTACATGTGTTCCTTATACAGAGCACTTAGAACGCACCGCAAATGCCCAACTTGTTGGTTTGATACATTGACTTTTAATACTGCCGAAGTCTGCTCAGGAAACGAAGCAGAGGTGGTATTAGGGTTCGGGTATCTTCTGGAAGCTTTCACATTCGCTGGGTCAGAGGCCAGATGGAGGGATGCTTGGGCCCAACTCTTTAAGTAGCCAGTTCGTTTGTGCAACCCAAGCCCCTTTCTCTTTCCACAGCATCGTCCTTACTTTTAAGTTTTGTCTCCTCGAGGCCCCCCATGTCTTTGCAATTACAGTGTGAGGCTCGGCAGGCATTAAGTAGCTTGTTTGCAAATCATGTTTCTTTAGCTATTTGTGTATTTCTAGAAAGCCTACTGTGTGCTAGCTTTGGGTATACAGCAGGGAGTGAAAGCAATGGGCTCTCTGCTCAGTGGGGCTTTCAGTCCAGAAAAGGGGCAGATGTGAAAAAAAAGGATCACGTAAATAAAAATACAATACCTGTACCAAGTCCCGCAAAGCCACAGGCACCCTGGGAGCAGGTGACAGGGGCTTTGACCCGTCAGGGAGGTCAGAGGCTGTCTGAGGACATGGACAGACGCTGGGATTTGAGGACGGGGAGGTGGGGACTGGATGAACAGAGAAGGGTGTTCCAGGTGGCGGGAGCAGCCTGGGCAAAGGCCCTGTGGCAGGAGGGACGGGAGCAAATATAAAGTCTGAAAACAAAAGCCGCAGAAGACCGCAGCCTGGGGGGAGGGGGTGGTGAGGATAAAGGTGGGCAGGCGCAGACGCTTGCAGGCCACTTCGGGAAGTTGCATCATTATCCTCAGATCAGAGAGAAGCCACCAAAGGTTTCAGAACCGTGGTGGGAGGTGGATGGGCCTTCTGGAAGCACCCTCTGACAGCCACAGGGAAGGGAGGTGAGCGGAGCATGCGCGCTAGCTCACAGCTGCCCAGCGGTGTCGGCATCCGCAGAGCCCACGTCGGAGACGGGGACGGCCCACAGAGACCCTGACTGCAGACGCCGCCTCAGGGCGTGATGTGGGCTGGGTAGCAAAACCAGAAGCTGGGGTCCAGCCTGTCCTGGCGCTGCCACAAGTGACCCTAGACCGGGCGGCTTAAACAACACGCCCTCACTTCCCTCTGTTCTGGAGGCTGGGGCATCCAAGGTCAAGGTGCCAACAGATTTACTTGCTGGTGAAGACCTGTGTCCTCGCTCGCAGATGGCTGTCTCCCTGCTGGACCCTCACAGGGCAGAGGGCGGAGAGGGAGAGGGACTCGGGTGACAGGGAGCCCTTCTGTCTTGGCCTAAAGGCGCTGATCCCTTCCCAGGTGCCACCCTCATGGCCTCATCACCTCCCAAAGGCCCATCCCACTGAGGGTTAGGATTTCAACGTGAATTTTAGGGGGACAGAATGTTCAGGCCATAGCAGCAGGGTAAGGCGATGGAGTATCGGCTGCCATTTAGAAAGGAAAGGCCTCTTAAAAATGCTGACATTTGAAGCGAATGCGGCAGCCCGTGTATATCTGGGGGAAGAGCGGTGGGGGTGGGCGTGGGATTGTAGATGTCAGTGACTATTTGCTGAGTGAATAGATGATCACCCGGCACTTACGTTTCTAGGTAACGCCCCCAGGCCCTGAAAGCAGAGGTTCGGCAGAGAAAGAGTTGGGGAAGATGGTTAGAAAGGAGACAGGAGGGAAGATGGGCCCCTTGGTAACTCAGCACTATAAAAGTGCAGAGAAAAAGTCCTGGGCTGGAGACAGAATGCAGGTGGGAAGAACCGGAGAGAAAAGCTCTCTGTCCGGGATCGCCTGGGGGGCTCAGCCAGTCCAGTGTCTGAGCCTTGGTTTTGGCTCAGGTCACGATCTTCTAGTTCATGAGTTTGGGCCCTGAGTCGGGCTCCACGCTGATGGTGCAGAGCCTGCTTGGGATTCTCTCTCTCCCTCCCTCTCTGCCCCTCTCCTGCTTTCTCTCTCTCTCTCTCTCTCTCTCTCTCTCTCTCTCTCTCTCTCAAATTAATTAAATAAACTTAAAAAAAAAAAGCATTAAGAAGAACACCGTTCTGTCTGAAGATGCCCTGGTCCTTGTTGGGGACCTTCGCGGGGTGCATGGTCCGCAGGAGAAAGTGTGGGCAGGAGGCCAAAACAGACACCCTCGGGATTTCGCAGCCCCTTGCCCATGGAGCACCTGGGACAGAGAGCCGCGGCCATCGCATCTGAGAGGCGGCATCCTGGTTGTAAAGATGTCACTAAAGCGATCACATCAGCGTCTGGAACAGGGACGGGGAGAGAGGAAGCTCACACGTGTCTATTACGTTTTCCGCCAGAACTGGCAGTGACATCGAGTGACGGGAGAAACGCCATCGTAGGGCATTTAATGATTATGGAGGCCCTTCCCAGGAGAGCCTCTGGAAGGATTTCCTCCCGCCTGTGGGCAGTCGGGGGTGCCGCCCGGCCTGCGCCCCGCTCCTGCTCTCATTGGCTGCATCGTGCACACGGCCTGAAAGGCCACTGCGCCAGTAAGGCAGGGAGGTTTCTAATCACAGATGAGGGGAGACATAGGCTTTGTCCCCAAATAAATGTTGGGACATTAACTTTTGAGTGCCGCGTTGGGTTGTTTCTATTTAATGTTTTATTCAGCATTTCTGTCCTCTTTTTTAAAATGCTTTTTCTCATTTGAATCTACATGACTGCAGCCATTGGGAGGATGTGCGAATTGGCTGGGAAGTGGAGTGTCTCCTCTGGGGACTCCCTGGTCGCACCTTCCACAGGCAGTGCAGCCTGGAGCCTGGATTCATGGCCTGCTCAAGCTTTGGGGGGTGGGGGGCATGTACCGTGAGATGCCTTCCAATGTGTATGGGCATGGGTGATCAGGGAGCCAACGAGGACTCTTGATGACCATTCCTCTCCCCTCCCCCATGTTATTTGATTAATATTAGCCACAAAGACCAATACTTCCCCACCCCCTAATTCCGATGGCTTGACACAGGGTTTCCCAGACTGGCCCGCTGTCTGTTGTGTTTGTAAATAAAGTTTTATTAGAACCCAGCAACACGTGTTTGTTTACAGATGGCCTGAAGAAGCTTTCAGGGTGTGATGGCAGAGTTGGGTCCATTGTGACAGAGACTGGACATAGCTGCTCTCTGACCTGTTACTGCAAAAAGTTTGCTGACCTCTGACTTAACAATAAAAACTTATGTCTTACTCATCCAGTGGTCCAGTGCAGGTCAGCAGGCAGCTTTCCATCTTGTGGGGATTTAAGGACACAGTTCCTGTCACCTTGTGGCTCTGACATCCTTCAGTACCTTAGAATGTTCCATACCAGTCAATAGAGCAAGGGAAAGAAAAGAAGTCTTACCTTTTTAAACTGGCTCCTGTCCTGTTGGTAAGAATGAGTCACATAGCCACACCCAGGTGCAAGGGGTGCTGGGAAATGTAGTTCCTGGCTAGGTACCTGCCTCCAGGGACAAGGCCACGCTATTCATGTAAAGGGGAGCACAGGTTTCTGTTGGACAGATAGCTGTCACCGTCCTCCTCTTTCCTGGCTATGCTGGATGCCTGGCTTTGAATCATCACTGCCACTTGCTGACTATGGAACTTTGGGGAATTTAATCAAACACTCTGTGCCTCTGTTTCCACATCTTTGAAACGGGTCTAACCACAGTGCCTGCCCCGTGGAGTTGTTGTAGGAGTGAGCAGTACTAGGTGCCTTGTGGAGTACTTAGCACAGGTCTGGCCGGGGCCATACAGAGAAAAAGTAAGCCACCAATGATCATGGTGGCATTGACGGCGACTCCCCAGAAAACCAAAGGCACGTGAGCCACGTCCTGTAGAACATCTTGTAACAAGTAGAGCTCTTTGGGGGAGACCATGTGGATGTGAAGGCACAGGCTTCCTGGAGGGACTTGTCCAGGCCAAGGCGGGGGGGACAGACAGGGCGGAAGGGGTCCTCTGTCCAGGCGCATGGTGTCTGTGGCATGTGTGGGAAGAGGAAGGGCAGGGACAGCCAAGCAGAGAGAGTGTTTGGTTTGTGGGCGCAACAGCATCCCCGGTTCTCTTCTTTCCTATGACAGCATCCCCGTGCTTGTGACAAGGGGCGGGGGAGTCACCGAGGCACGGGGCCAGCCCCCGCTGGGAGCACGCTGACCTGCGCACTCCCCGTCGCGCACCGGCCCCGGGCTCAGGGCTCCTCAAGCCTCCCCAGGCCCCCGTCCCACCCCGGAAGCCAAGGCGCTTTCCAAAGCATTCTGCCGATGCCCCGCGCGGGAAGAGCAGGATTTATTGTTCCATTTTGCAGATGGCCAGGTGGACTCACTGAGGGACAGGCCAGCCTCACAGAGCTGGTCAGCGCAGGCCCAGGACCCGCAGCCGGGCTCCCATCCTGCTTCGATCACGGAAGTCGTTCGTGAGACGAGGCAGCAGGGAGGGGAAACGCGCTGCCTTCCAACACTGGTATCGGCCGAAGTGCTAGACTTCTCTGTGAGGTCTGGGACAGGACCTCCTCCCTGGGTCTCGGTTTCCTCATCTGTACCATGGACAGCTGCTCTATAAGGTCCCCCAATCCGTCATGCAGATGCTGTGGTGGGGGGAGCTATGCACAACTCCTGTGTTCTCTCTCTCTTTCTCAGCTCAGAGTGCTGCAGATACACAAAACAGGCCAAAATGTCTTTTTGGGGGCTACGGTCTAGTGTAGGGGGAGGCGTCGAGAGTCATAAGGACAACGTGTAATACACCAGCTGGTCACCACTAGGGAGAAACAGCAGGGAAGGGCATAAGGGAAGGTTAGGATCTTGGTGCTTGGGTTTTCGATTCTAAATAGAGCCATCAGAGGGGACTTCACGGAGAAGGAGCCATTTGAGAACAGACGGCTCACCTGGGAGAAGGCGTGGTCCCTGCAGGTCCTTGAGGAGGAGCATTGCAAGAGAGGGGAGAGCAGGTGCAAACAGTAACAGTTAGAAATAAGAGCAGTGGCTCCCTGTGCATGCCGGACCGTGCCTCAGGCATTTTAGATTTTCATATCTTGTTACTTCCGGTGAACCGATGAAGAAAGGGAGGTCCAGGAAGGTGAAATGCCTTTCCCCCAGATCGTCCAGTTAGTGAGAACCTAAGTTGGGATTTGAACCCTGCTCTCAACCCTGCTGGGCTGTGTCCTAGCAGTGGCAGGGGAATTCCGGACATCTCTGCGTCCTTGCGTCGGCTCTCTATGGTGACCACACGGAGCTGTTATAACCAGGAAGGAGGCAGGGCTGAGAACAGTGAGGCCTGGAGCCAGACCGCTTGGTGAGCCGGAGAGGCTGCCTTGGGGTTGACTCCAGGACGCCGGCCGCCAGGCGTGCTCTGCCTGACTTGCCGAGGCCTCTTGCTTCCCTTTCTCCTTTGGAGGAAACTTCTACTCCCAGGGATGCATTATGTCACTGCCATCCCGTCCAAAGCCCCGGGCTGGGAGTCTCCTGGGTCTGCAGCAAGATTCCTTGGAAACAAGGCTGTGTGTCCACCAGGCAGTGTTTGCATCACCGGGCCTGCCTGTCACGGCCAGGCAAGACATGTAGGGGTAGGGGGGGGTGGCTCCTGTCAGGACCCTTGGGCGGACCTTGCTGATCGGCTACCCTGGTGTTCTCATTTTCACCTCTGGGGCAAAGCGTCCTTTTCCAGGAGTCGAATGCAAAGGCACTCTGGCCTCCTTCGGCGGATTCCAGAAGTCCTGCTGGCTCCCCAATCTGGCCAGCTGAGACATTACTCCTTTTGTTAAACCCCGGAGCCGCGTTGGCAGTAGACGTGAAAGTTTCATGATTCAGCTGCACCCGCCATCATTTCTAGTCCTCGTCAGCCCCCCAGTCTCGGCCACATCTCTTTATTTTCCCCTCCATCGTCTCTCCCTATCTCTCCCCGCCATCTCCCTTCCCCTCTCTCCTCCTCACCCCTCCCTTCCTCTTCCTCCTCCCTGACCCTCTCCCTGGCAAATTCTCTGGTCTCCCCAGCCTCTCCCCACTTGAGCTGTCACCTCCTTCTCATTCACTCTTGGGTTAATTTGTTGGAGGGAGGCTGTGTTTGAATTAAAAGCTCTTTTTGTTTCCTCAAAAAATGAACAACCAACGAACCCAAGAGCCATTCTGTGTCTACAAGTGGTCTCTCACGCCACTCGATGGCTCTCAGTTGACACAAAATAATGCCAAGCAGTGGGAGAGCTATTGTGCCTACTTCTTCGGTGAGTGGGGAGTAGGGGGTGATGTTCCACTGCGGGCCTTCCCAGCATTGTTGAGGCCTCTCATCTAGATGCCTGTCTAGCTCCGTGGCTTGAATGGGACTGCAGCACGGAAGTCCCTGAAAGCCAGGCCCCCTGCAGTCCATCGTGTGGTTCCCAACAGGCAGTAGGAGACAGAAAGGAGGTGGCAGGGACATAGGTTGCCGGAGACTGAAACCTGTCTTGGCTCAGGACTTGTGTGGCCTCAATAAAGTCTTGACAAGAGTCTCTATGGGCCACAGATCCAAATGAGCTGGCCGGGGTCCCCTGGGACTCTGATGGACGCAGGTTGAGCCCTTGTCTGTCCTGGGAAGAGGCAGGAAGCCCTGCTGGTTAAGAGCATGTCTTTGGATTCGAGTTCGGGCTTTGCTGACCACTGAAATGACCTTGGGCGAGTCATTTAACTTCTCTGAGCCCCAATCTGCTCTTGGAAACAGTGTGCACTGTGCTGGCTTCGTACAAGACGATTAAATGGGGTAACATGCAAAGGCCTGGCATGAGGCACTTCCTTAATGTCCATTGGCCCTCACTGTTTTCACTGTTTGGGAATCTCATTTTCTTTATATGTAAAATGGCACCAGAGCCTACTTCGCAGGGCCCTCGGGGGGTTAGCCGGCACACTGTATATCAAAGACCTCTTCACAATGCCCAAGGAAATGCATGGACTTGGTGTTATTTCTGTCTGTAGGTTCAACTAGCAAGACACCAATGCCCATTTAGATCGACCTACCCTGACAGCTTTCCTTCCACGAGAGGCCATTGAATCAGGGCAAGAGGAGATACCGGAAGGCTCTCTGCTTGTGTTAATTGCATCCTGCCTCTTTCTTTCATCACTGGTTATGGAGGACTTTCCACTACTCAGCCATTAGTGCTGATAGTAGAAAATGAGTTTGTGTTGGTGTTTCAATCTCGGTGGGTCCCCTTACCGGTTTTAAGATTTTGCCAGATTACCACACGAATCTCGTCCTTAGTTTCCTCATCTATAAAGTTGTGATCTTAATACAGACTTTTAAGAGCCATTTTGCAAACAGGCCATGGGATCTCTCTCCCGTGTTTTCTACTTGGCTTCTGGTGGTGTTTGTAGAACCACTGCCTGGATTGGCCGAGTTACTCCCGATTCAAAGTGCCTCAGTGTCTAGCTTTGGAATGCAACTGGCATACCAGGAGCAACTGGTGGTCACCATTTTTTGTTTGTTTGTTTACAATGCCGTCTAAGGTGAGCCTAGGGGCACCTGGGTGTCTCAGTCGGTTAAGCGTCTGACTTCAACTCAGGTCATGATCTCATGGTTCATGAGTTTGAGCCCCGTGTTGGGCTCTGTGCTGACAACTCGGAGCCTGAAGCCTGCTTTGGATTCTGTGTCTCCCCCTCTGTCTCTCTCTGCACTTCCCCCACTTCAAACATAAATAAACATTAAAAAAAATAAGGTGAGCCTAGTTGGGGGTCTACCGTCTTGATGTCTGGTGATGTCTTGATGTCTGATTCTGTGGCAGATTGCTGAGGTGAGTCTCCTGGCCTCACCCCTTACCAACTGCTGGGATGTTGGGCCAACTTCCTGGGCTCCATTTTCCTCTTCTCTAGAATGGGGATGATAATAGATCTTACCTCAAAGGGTCATCGAAGAGGGCTTCTAGGAGGGCAGAGCCTGACACACAGTAGTTGGTTAATAAATGCTGACTGCTTTGATCTCTGCCACAGGACTCTGAAGTCCATCTGTTCTATTCACGGGTGTATCACCAGTACCTAGCACACCATCTGAAATATAGTAGGTGCTCAATAAATATGTGTGGAGAGGGGCCAGCCTCCGTCAATGGGTCGTTCAGTCCCTCATTCAACACCTACTTCCTGGGGTTCCCTCAGGTTTCTTAAAGGACCTAAACTCTGGTCTCCCCCGTCTTACCCCCTGCGTGGCTGGTCCCCAAAGGCCATGGGAGGGGGGCAGGGGTGCTTCTGTGGGGCTTCTGGCAGCCACCTGCCCCCTGGAAGGACTTCTCTCAGAGCCCAGCCTGCTAATTTGCAGCTCATTACAACTGATGAGATGTTAATGAGTCTGAGGCTGCTTGGTAAGCCGTTTAGCACATACTGAGAGGTGAGAGAGAGAGAGAGAGAGAAATAGAGAAGTCCATGAGATGGCACCACACAGAGGCTGTGGAGGTGCAGAGCCCCTCACTGAGATGCACAGCAGCTCAGCGACGCGTCCAGGCTTGGTGTCCACCGTCCCCTGTGCTGGGGCCGACACAGCCAGCATCCCTGCCTTCCCCGGTGGGAGGAAAGGACGGATGATACTGACGGTTATTATTACAGGGCCGTATTGCTGTTTGCTCAGCACTTAACAGGGGCCAAGCACCGCGCATGTCGCTTTAGATGTGCTTAATTTTATTTCATCCTGTAACATCATGGTGACACCATGATCATTTACCCTCATTTTGCACCTGAGGACCGGAGCGCTTAATTAACTCGCACTGTATCCGTGAGCTAGTGGCTCCGGAGTCCACGTTGTCCTTGGTTGTGCAGAAACCCAGTAAGGAAAAGCCTTGAACCTCGCATTGATGGAGCCCCTACTGTGTGCCTCGTGCATGTCACTTCCCTCTGTACTAAAGTCACATGCGGGACTTCAGTTTTAGACTTCCTGCTCATCACTTATTGGCTCCATGAAAGGTGTTTTCTATGTAAATGACCCGCGGGCTTGTTGGAAAAATAGCACAGAGCAGGTCTGCGGATTGCCATTTTCCAGATGAGGAGAGGAGGCCCAGAGAGCTTCAGTGAACATGCGCATTCATGCCACGGATGAAGGACAGAGCCTGGGTCTTGGGAGGGGTTCACGCGACTTCACAGCCGGTCATCCGGCCAGGGCTTCCAAACGCGATCGCAGTGGGGGGTGGGGAGGATCTACGTTTACTTTTTAAATGTCTATTTAAAAAACGATTATTGTTATTTAAAAACACTTATTTATTTTGGGGAGAAAGCAAGCAGGGAGGGGCACACAGGGGGGGACAGAGGATCCAAAGTAGGCTCTGTCCTGACAGGCTTGTCAGCAGCGAGCCCAACACGGGGCTGGAACCTACAAACCACGAGATCATGACCTGAGCCGAACTCAGACGCTTAACCGACTGAGCCACCCAGGTGCCCCTATTTTTTTTATTATTAGTTTAATGTTTTTTAAAGTTTATTTTTGAGAGAGAGAGAGAGAGTATGTGAGCAGGTTAGGGGCAGCGAGAGGGGGATACACAGAATCTGATGCAGCCTCTGGGCTCTGAGCTGTCAGCACAGAGCCCCATGCGGGGCTTGAACTCACGAATCATGAGATCATGACCTGAGCCGAACTCGGACGCTTCATCGACTGAGCCACCCAGGGGCCCTGCTTTTAGTTTTTAAATTACTAATTCTTCGTTGTCTGGAACTTTTGTAAAGCACAACAAAATTGAATTACCACGAAGATGATGCTATAGTCAGACATGGAAGCAAAGCCACGTATGTTTATGACGGTGTCTACACTTAACCCTTGATTTCCATATCATCTCGTCAGGGACCCATAACACACAGGGCCACGAGCCACACTTGAGAGGACACCCCGCTGCTCCAGTGTCTTGTCCTTCCCTTGCCTGCTGGCTCCTGACCCCATGTGTACATTAGTGCCCCCCCCCGGTTGCCCCCTTATTACATGGCTCTGAAGTGAGGCCCAGGCACCTGATTTTTTAAAACGTACCCCCTGCATGATGCTCGTGTGCAATGAAGGTTGAGACGGACTTTGAGTGTTTATGTCCAGTATTTCCCTTGAAGTAGTTCATTAAAGGCAGCAGAGGAGGACAGTTCCCTCTTCCCCCCATTCCTTACAGACTGGGAAACCGGGGGCCAGAGAGACGGGGTTCGTGGAGGAGCTAGGTCTAGTCCTCAATGTTTCCAGTCCCAATTCAGGCCTATCTTTTCTTTGTTTATTTGTTTTCAATTTCTCGTAGCACAGAGAAAGCCTTCTCCTCCCTGCAGGATCCTGGAGGCCTTCCTGCTTCACCAGGGCCCATTTCCACGGGGGCCCTCGTGCATGGCCAGGACCCCTGGCTAGATGGTGGAGAAGGAAAAGGAAGGAGGATGTCAGAACCCGGTAGGAAGGAAAGGTGTGAGCAGCTGCCGAGGCCCCGCGGCCCCTGCAGTTGTGGGGGGCAGTTTGTGTGTATCCTCAGGGACTCGCAGAGGGGCGGGGCCCGGGCCGGCCCGCAGTTGGACCGCTTCTGCGACTCCCGCATCCCCAAGCTCCGCAGCCTGGGTGACCATGAGCCCACTTTGTTCTTGCTCCTCTTTATTGACAAACCTTTTCCCTCCTGGAAAAGGCAGATTGCTGTTTTATAGCACCGTCTCCCAGACTGAACATTTCCCCTGTGTTTCTGGCCTGAAGTGGCATCTGTAAAAAAAAATTTCCTTTAAGATCAGAGACTAAATGTTCTAAACCCGCTACCCAGGGGGAAAACGTAGACCTTTGTGGTTTCAGACCCTGAGCACGGAGCTACGGAGACTTTTCATTTCTTCGGGGTAATTTCTAATTCGGCGTGGAAGTCCGTAGGAGGCAGGGTCAGGAGCCACTTCTGACGCCCGTAGTCCTGAATCCTTTCTTTGCGAGGCTGAAGTTGATCTGGCCCCAGTCCCAGAGGAAGGCATTTGCCAGGCAAATGAGCAGAGAGAGGAATTGGGGCATGGGCGGGGGCGGTTTAATCCACCTGAGAGCCAACAGTGTTTGTTTTGTTTTGTTTTTCTATTTTCTTGCCTTGGGTAGACAAGTTGTCTTACTTGCAAATCCTGCTAATTATGAATGCATCTTGGCTTTAAGTGTGCCCGCAGATTCTTCTTAGAAATCCTATCTTAGCTTTCCTTCTCTGAAACGCCTTGTGCCAGACTGTGACGGAGGCTTTACCTGGATGATCTAATCCTCACAACCTAATGATAACGATGACAGCAGTGGTTTTGAAAGGGCAAAAAACAGGAGCTGTCATACATTGAACACTTGTCGTGTGCCAGGCATTCTGCTGAAGGTTTGCTTTCCCGGCACCATCAGCGTGGGGGTCTGCTTGGGCACCCGTTTCCCACGGGGACCCTAACCCTAAACTCGCTGTGAGCAGGGGCTGAGTGGTCTGGCCTTCCTGTTTCCTGCAGCTGCTGAGGCCTAGTAAATAGTACGTGCTCAGTAAATGTTTGCTGAAGGCATGCAGCGCGTGGATGGGCGAGCCGGTGAAAGGCTTAGGAGCCCGCTCACACAGCACTGTGAAATGCATTCAAATCAATCTAATGCACACTCCGTGCGGGAGGGCAAAATGATTTTCCAAATTTAAGGACATTCAGACATTGGAATTGCTTTTGGAATTGGCAGGAAGTCTTTTTATTTCCCCCCCCTTGCTTGGGTCAGCTAGTCATTGTCACTGGCTTGAAATAAGTCACCTGAAAGCAGGTGTCTGGTGCTGTCCTGTAAGGTACAGGGAATAGGGTGTGGACATCTTTCAGGGGCTGTCACTCTCTGCTCCCTGGGTGGCCATGGCCGCCCCTGTAGACTGCTCAAAGGGCTTTATGTATTTCCTTTCTCTGCTCTCCACTGGAGACTTTGGCATTTGTGATCTCTGATTTAAAGCACCAGGCTAGGTCGGATTGAAAAATGATTCATGGGTGGGTGTCAGGGCTGCTCTGAAAAAGCGTACCTCAACACGAACAGGAAGGAGGGCCTCTCTGGGGACCAAGGAGGCAGGATCTGACGGACAGTTACTTTTGCACTTAGCAGTCAAGGTGCATCAGCCCTGAACTTGTCTTTTCCTCCTCAAGATGTGATTTCTCGGGGCGGGGGAGGAGTCTGATGGTTTGATGTGGGTCCCACCTTGACCTGGGGAGGGCAGGAGCCTTGACTGATGCTCTCGCCAATGTAAACGGGGAGAGGTGAGTCCCAAAGGGAGATCGGATGTCTCTACACTGCAAGCAGGGTCGGGGACTGATGTCAGCTTTTTACTTGAAATGGTTTTTAGGTTGAGGCCCATGTGACTCCAGAGTCCCTCAGCATCTGACTGAGTCCAGAGGGTTGAGCGGGTGATGTGGAAGAGAGAGGAGAATTGATGTGAGCTCAGTGGACTCGGTCAAACTCATTTTCGTTCCTGGGCTTCTGTTTCTTCTCGGACAAAAAGGTGGGGGCAGGGTGCAGCCTGGAGCATCTTTCGGACCCGTCTCACCTCCCAGGCTAGAACTCTACTTGGCAGAGGCCCTGGGCAGATCACCTCAGCATTCAGAACATTAGTTTACCATTTTCCTGCAAATAATGGCAAGAGTCGTCTTCTCACTAAAGGCATCGATATTCCTGATCACTTCTGATTGACTCGTGAATCAGAAAAATGGGGGGAGAGGTAGGTTGCTTATGGGGTGACAGTTGCTAAGGAGGAAAGGTGGCCTTGATGGGCGGCCATGAAGAGTCCAGGTGGGTCCCACGGGAGCAGATGCTATGGTGATGACCCATTGAAACCTGGGCATGTGACGGCTGCCATGTTGCTCAGCCCCAGGTGCCAGTGGAAGACCGTGCTCATGGAATACAGTCTAAACGCTGCCCCCCGTGGTTGTGCAACATGCCAGTCCCAGCCAGGAGCCCAGCACAATGTAAAATACACAAGGGTACCCCCTAGGGGAAGAGCCCTAGATGGGCAAAGGAAGGGTGCCTAGGGTTCAAGTTTTGTTCTTCCGGGTAGCGATCACTTGTTCATGCTGCCTTCCCGTGGTATTCATGGATGGGTAATAATGATGGGAAGCCTTTATCAAGAGCCTCCTAAATGCCAGGAGATGTGTTACACACATCCTATACATCATCTCATTAAATTTTTACGGTAGTTTTCAGAGGTAGATACAATTGTTAATCCTCCCGAGGCTGAATACTGTCTTGTTTCTATAATACGCTCCTACTTTGAGAGTTCTGGAGGACTCAGAGAAATAAGGATGTGGGGATTTGCCTAGGTGGGGGCTATTTTGCATAAGCATATAGGGGATTATAAAAGGCTAGACATACATGACCAAATGAATAACTAGACAATTAATAGCAAAGGAGGACACTAATCAGATAGGCCTTGTTTTTCTCTGTGTTTTAGACCAGAGCGGGAGGCTCAGAGATGGTTCCCCAGTGTGCCCCGGGGCACAAAGCTCGGAAGTAGAGAGTGGGAATGTGGACTGAGTTCAGAGTTCCGCGCGTCACGTCCCTTGCCACCCACTCATAGAACAGGGCGGACTGCATTTGTGCCTGGCCAGGGGAGGTGGCTGCTGATGCCACTTCAGGAACCTCACGTCCAGGCTCTGTGTCTGTCTGGCTGTCATTCCGTCTTGTTTCCTTCTTTTGCTCATCCCTGTGCCTTGAGACTGTCTCCCTGCTGAGTCAGCCTCTGGCCATGAGACCTTGCTGCCTGGACGCCTCTCTGTTCTGTGCTGGGACAATATGTTGGTTTTCATTTCCTGCAGGAAAGATCGGTTAGCAGGGTTGCTCATTTGAGAGAGTTACCAAGGACGTGGAGGGTGACAATGGGCCGTGCCCCTTGGCAGTCCCCGCTTGCATCAGCGAATCCGGTGCAAGTCAGAGAGACCCAAGGCCAGATCGCCTGGGGGTGGATGCACTGTGAGCTGAGACTCCGAGCCCACCACTTCTGGTCCTGCCAGGTCCCTCCCCACTTACCCCTGCTTTCTCCCGATCTGTGTCTCGGGGTTTTGCTTTCTTGGGACTGAGTTGAATCACAAAGAAAAGGCCCCTTTGGGCTTCATTTGAGCTGAGTGTACCCTTCAGCACTGTGTCACCGTATGTGCTGACTTTTGCATTAAAAAAAATTCCACCCCGTCTTAGCTCTTAATCCTCACTCCGTCCATATCTACCTTCTCGCTCACTCTGTGCGCAAACTCTATTCTGCTCCTAGATTACGTATTTAAAAATATTTACTTGTTCTGAATAGGCAGTGCATTCGTGTGATAAGATAATTAATCAGCCTACTGCATGAGAGCAAGGATTTTTTTCCTCCTCTGGGTTCCTACCTGGAGGAGACGCTGTTTGGTTTTCAGCATTTAGTCTCTGTATGTGTCAGGTCAGACCTTATGAAACTATCGGGCAGGGTAGTTGCATGCTTGAAATTCTACTTGGTTTAGTTGAATTCAAGCAGAAATACGGGATCTGTACTTTGTTACTCCATGGTATGGGATGGATTTTCTTTTCTTTTTTTTTTTTTCACATTTATTTATTTTCAAGGGGCAGAGACAGAGCGTGAACAGGGGAAGGGCAGAGAGAGAGGGAGACACAGAATCCAAAGCAGGCTCCAGGCTCTGAGCTAGCAGTCAGTACAGAACCCGATGCGGGGCTCGAACCCACGAACCATGAGATCATGACCTGAGCTGAAGTCGGATCCTCAACCAATTGAGCCCCCCAGGCGCCCCTGGGATGGATTTTCATGTGGATTGTCCGTCTCTCTCCATCAGATTGTCAACTCCGTGGACCCAGGGTTCGCCTTACTCAGTGCGGTAACCCCAGTACCTGGCACCAGAAAAACGTCTCAATCAGTCAGTGAATATACGACTTGCTCCTTTTTCACAAATGGTAGCCATCTGTCTACACCGTTGTGGACCTAGCCCTTCCTCATCCAGCCCTGTGTGTCTCCAATTGCTCTTTGTCAGGTCAGGTGAATCAGTTTGGCTTTCCAATCAGCTGCAGAGAATGTGCATCCATGATGAGGAGGTTCCCTAACTGATGCCACCAATTCTCTTCCAATGGCCAACTAGGTTGTCCCCAGTCTCTTGTCGTTACAGACAAAATGCCTTGAACATCTTCGCACAGACCTTGTCTGGGGGTTTCTGTACCTACGGGATGTGTCCTACAAAAGAAACTGATGGGTTGTATTCTGGTTTTGAGTAGATACTGCCTAATTGTGACATTGTATGCTGGTCGTTACTGTTAGAAACAATCCACACGCTTTCTTGGGCTCTGCAGGTGGCACTGGTGGGGACAGTGGTTGCACACTGCTCAGGAGCCTGTCGTGCTAACCCCGTGGCCACCAGCAGTCCGTTCTTTGTGTGCCAACCTGTTACATTTGTACTAGAAGATGGATCTCTCAGCGTGACACAACCAAATTAGTTTTCCTGTTGGAAGCCACCATAGGACGCTAGTTGGGGCACAGCTGTAGCCTAGGCATGAGCCGTCAAATCAAGGGTTGCGGGGCAGGGGGTGGGGGTGGGGGAGTGGGCACTGCCGCAGAATCACAATCTGTCTGAGGAGCCGGGCTGTCAGGGATCAGGAGGCCCGTTTTCCTCCGTTACCTGCAGCCCCGACCTCCTCTCCGGGGAGGTAGTGCGCTACCCCCTCACCTTGTTGAGGTTCGGCTCATTTTCAATGTGCCTAATATACCCCCGCTGCCTTCCTGCCCAAGATCCGATTTACCTGTGAGAAGAGTCTTGTAAAACAAGCCTATTAGCCATGTCTTAGCGTGTAACAGAGGCTCAAAGAAATGGAATGACCTGCCAGAGTGAGCTTTCCAAAACATGTAGGCAAGACGAAATCAGTTCCTGCTCACAACCTTTCAGTTGAAGGCACTCCCCAGTTCTTACCCAGCCTCCGCCAATGGCCTCAATGTCTTCTTAATCCCACTTACTTCCTCTCCCATCTCACTCCAGGTACCAGAGCCTTCTTTCTGCCACATCAGTCTCCAAGCTCATTCCTACCACAGGGCCTTTGCATTTCTGCTCCTATCTGCCAAGAACATTTAGCCCCCTCCATGTTACATGGTTGGTTTCATCCTACAGCGTGAGTGTCACCGCCTCAGGAGTGACCCATCTTCCTCCGCCTCCCGCTCTGATCGCACGGAATCTCACTGCCCTGTCCCATCTTGCACAGATCTCTCCTCATGACCCTACACAGTTGTTTTCATGCTTCACTGGTTTCATTTGTTGGTATGGACCCTGGAGTCACTTTTTTAAACTGTGTGTTGAAATCTGGGCAGGTGCTTCTGCGACTGAGATGGTTTCCTTCAAGACCAGTGACCTCTCTGGCTGCAGGTTCCTGGGACCATTTTGCCTAGATTAACCTCTGAGGCGGTTTGCATTGCATTTGGAAAGCTCATTTTCTCTCACATGAAGTAGGTTATTATCACAACAACCAGGAGGTCTATACAGAGCTCCATGCAGGCAGTGATTGGTCAGTGCTGGCCAAAGCTGTAAGATGAGGGCAAAAGCTATCTTTGAAGAATTTATGGTTTAGAGGTACCTGGGTGGCTCAGTTGGTTAAGCATTTGACTTTGGCTCCGGTCATGATATCACAGTAATGGGTTTGAGCCCCATGTCAGGCTCTGTGCTGACAGCTCGGAGCCTGGAGCCTGCTTCGGTTTCTGTGTCTCTCTTGCTCTCTGCCTCTTCCCCACTTGTGCTCTGTCTCTCTCTCACTGTCTCTCAAAAATGAATAAATGTTTAAAAAATTTTTAAAAAGAACTTAAGGTTTAAAACATAATTCAGCCATACGATCATAGGTTACGTGAGCTTTATTTGGCCTGCATGGTGTTTTATTTTTTTAAGTGTTTATTTATTTTGAGGAAGAGAGAGAAAGAGAGAGTACGCGGGGGGCGGTACAGAGAGAGAGGGGGAGAGAGAATCCCAATCCATGCTCAGTGTAGAGCCTTACACGGGGCTCAATCCCACGACCGTGACATCATGACCTGAGCTGAAATCAAGAGTCAGACTCTTGACTGAGCCACCCAGGCACTCATCAAATGATTACTTTAATTGATTAGTGTGTGCAACCTACATATATGCTGGTGCTCCTGGTGGTCCAGGATGAGAACCGTAATTAACAGTTATTAAAAAGAAATTCCCACCTTTACTTGTATCTTTCCAACAACATTAATGGGGATCTAACTTACAGTGCCCTTGAAGTAAAAGTTCTTATAATCACCTTTCCTGTCCTCTTCTACTCGCTCTTGCCCCGTGGTGGAGGCTGGGTAGTAACTCCCTGACACGTCCATGTGAATATTGTGAGTGCGTTACCATATAGGGCCGAAAGGGATTTTGCAGAGGTGTTTGAACTAAGGATCTTGAGATGGGAGACTCTCCTGATAATATAATCAGAAATATCCTTACAAGGGAAGGCGGAGGGAGGTTATACCCCAAGAAAAGAGGAGGGCATTTCATGGCTGAAGCAAAACGCTCTGCTTCTTGCTTTGAAGATGGAGAAAGGGCCCACGAGCTGAGGAATATAAGGACTCCGGCCCTTGGAGCTGGAAAAGGCAAGGGGACAAATTTTTCTCTGGAGAGAGTAGCGGCACCTTGACTCCACCCCAGTGCAGCTGATTTAGGACTTCTGACGGCTGGACTATAAGAATAAATGTGTGCTGTGTTAAGCAATTGAGTTTGCGGTAATTGGTTACAGCAGCTGTAAGAAGCTATTGCACTCCATAACCGGTCTCTTTCTGTGTGTGTTTGTCAGCCACTCCATGACACTTTTCTAGGTTCCTTTCGATTCCCGTTTACGAGCACCAGCGAGGCAGCGCGCACAGGGAGCTAAGAGAGTAAAGCACCATCTTTCCCCATGCCTTGGTTCCTTCCCAGGAGAGACACCTAAAAAGAGAGCCGATGAGGCGCATGTGGGCATACGACTGTATGAGCTGTCATCCCTCATCCCCAAAATCAATGCGAGAACCAACAAGTCAGTGAAACTCCGTCTCTCCTAAGCATTTTCCCCTTTTATTCGTAACTCAATTTTCTTGCTTTTATGACCTCATTCTTCTGCACAGGCTCAGCCAAACAATTTTCTAAACTTTCCTCTGACATGGTGTTATCTAGACTACATGTGGTGATGCCTCTAATTACAGTGTACTTCATTTGCATGGGGTTTTACTCATTCTAATGTCATTAGGATAAAGTAGGAGTCTCGTTGCCAAGGCAACCAGAAGTGCAAGCATGCACAACTTCAATCTTGGCCAAGAACCCAGATCTGCTTGGTATGCTCCCACTGTGATCTTGGTTTTCCTATCTCCTGGAGCCAAAATAATGCAAGCCATTCCGTGGTCAAGCCTGTTCATTTTTTCTCTTTTTAAATAATGTTTTAACATGTCTATACAGTTTTTTCTGAATCTACTGACTTTGTTCTTTAATTCCTACTAGCTAATCATAGCTTTTCCTTTTCCTATGTAATAGACTTGTTATCTGAAATCCCTTTAGGATAATGACCACCTTCAACATCTTCGGCCCTGGGCTTTTTTCTTTCTTCCTCTCCACTCTTGACCACTCCATGCCTCTGGCGTTGGCTTTGGAATCCAAGATTTCTGTTTCTGCCCTACATCTGGACTGGACAGATTGAAATGGATGAGGAATCAGGGACTCCAAATTCCCCATATTGAAAGACAAATGGAGGCCTCCCACGAAATGTGGTGCTAATTTTACATTCATGGGTGTATATTTTATTTCTTTTTGTTTTATTATTCTTAATTATTTTTAGTTTTTATTTATTTTTGAGAGAGAGAGAGAGAGGGGGAGAGAGGGAGGGAGGGAGGGAGGGAGAGAGAGAGAGAGAGGGAGACACAGAATCAGAAGCAGGCTCCAGGCTCTGAACTGTCAGCACAGATCCGTACATGGGGCTCAAATCTATGAACCATGAGATCATGACCTGAGTGCAACTCAGACGCTCAACTGACTGAGCCCCCCAGGTGCCCCTATTTCTTCTTAAACATGCATCGAGAGCTACTCTGGGGCTTGATGCCTGTAAGTGTTAGTCTCTGCAGCTATACATTCATTCTGTAGCAATATGCCAGACGTTTTTAGTGGTTAAACTTAAAAGTTTATAAAATACTGATGGATTTTGACATGAATAAAAGACCTTATGGTGTCACATAAGGAAATCACCTTTCTTACAGAGGCCACGAAATGGGGGAGCCCATTGGATGATTCCGGCTCACCAGTGGGTTCTCTTTGACTCTACACAAGATCATAAATGTGAGTGAGTGGCCAACTTTTAAAATAGGAATATTGCATACACAATCCTGACTTTTGCATTATCTTAAAATACTGAAAGATGTGGCGACATTGAGCTTGTGTTCTCGTAGGGCCACCGATAGCTGGAGTGGAGCAGCTGCTGTTGGTGGGGATAAGGTGGCCATCTTTGGTTCCTCTCCACCCTTCTTTGCTCAGTTATGTTACCTGCCTGAGGTAGGTGTCTGAGCGTGTGACTTCTCTCATGGAGCTGTGGGCTCACAGGAGGAAGGCCCCGTGCAGACATCTACATTGATCCCCCTCCTCACCCACCCGATCTACCACCGTCCTTTTTGGGTCCCTTGGATCTGGCCATTCAGCCTCCAGAGATGAAGTGCTCATTGTGTCCCCATGTAGCTATTCCTTCTATAATAGATCTCCCTGGAAGAAACTTCTTCCAGACACTGAAGAAACATTTTTTCATTTCTTAAGCCCTTTTACCCTTTGGTTGGAGGTATACTTGTGGGGCATTGATGCGGATTACTGTACGCTTCCCGAACTTGATTTCTGCCACATTCCCCAGGGCTCAGGCCCGTTAAGGGCTGTCATTCCACACTTGCACTGTGATAATTATAAAGCGTCAGGGGATACCTCCCCACCCTATAACATTCTTTGTCTCCTTATTTTATGCCATTTGAAAATTCCAGTCTGATGTGCGAACCCATCTGAGAGATTTCTCAAGGCTCACTTGGTAGGACCCAAAGGAAGATAGTTTTTTTTTTTATGGTGAAAATGGTGTTGATAATGATAACATAGCTACCTTTTATTGGAAAACTACAGCCAGGGGAAACCATATGCTGAGATAATCAATTAACAAACACCATTGTATCTAATTCTAATTAAAGATAGGCATTATCCTAGTTTATAGATAAACTGAGTCTCAGAGCAGTTAAATATATTCTCAAACTGCATTGCAGTGGACATTGTGTTTATCTTTTCATAACGGATTCCTCTGTCTTCTGGTAACTGCTGAATTTCCCTTTGGATGTGCACCCTCACCCATGCGGGTCATGTCCTTTGGAGAAGGAGCATGTGACTCAGGCTTAAACCAATCAGTACAATTCCCATTCACTGGCCACAGCGATTGGTTTATTGCTTAGCATGAGTCATAGTTACAGTAACGACATTGGAGAAGATCTGGTCAGGGGAATTCTGAGACGCTTTTGACAAGACCCTCTTCTTATTATCCAGGACAGGGAGGAGCATGCATATGGCTCCTGAAATGGTTGGCATGTTCCTATCTTGTGTCCATAGGATGGTTTTAGCATAAGAAATGCAGAACAAAGAGTTGGAAAAAACAAAATCTTGATGGCATCATTGGTCCACCAACTCAGAATAATCCTGAAGCTATCTTTGTCACTGGTCCTTCAGTCAAAAGAACTGATGCTCACACGATAGTGTGGTAGTCACATGAGCTGATCATATTCTTTATTGTTTAAGATGGTCTCAATTTTCTGTCATTTGCAACCAGATGAATCCTGATTGGTGGATTTGTTCAGGTAGGAAGCACTGGAGCCATGATTCAAACCAGGGACCGTCTGGTTCCCAAATCGATGCCATTTCTGCTCTTGTCTGCTTGATTGGGATAAACCTTCTTTCCATACAGTGTAGATTTTCAGAGGTGAAAGAGACCAGTGAGACTGTACAGTCCAACCCATGAAGTTAACAGACAAGGAACTTGAGGCCAAAAAAGGAGAAGTAACTTTTCCAAGGCAATTTGGGTTCAAGGCTAAGGTGGGTTGGACCGCAGTGCACGGCTCTTTTTCACATCATAGCACCTTTATTCCTTTTTCTGTGTATCATACTCGTTAAATGGGTTTTTCTCATTGATCCCGAACACTTGTCTACAGATCATGATTACAGTGGGGAATGGGACAGACTTCCCGGGGACAGCAGGAGTCTGGAGTTTATTTGCAGAGTCTGCCTTTTGTATTCCAACCAAGACTAGGATCCAAGCAATGGGGATGGAAATCTGAAGACCCCCAGGGTTGCAACAGTTTTTGGAAAGTGAGAGAGAAGCGAGTGAGTGAAGATAATGGGGAAGGAAATGAGAGGAAAAAAAAGGAGAGAGAAGGAGGAAAAGGATGTTCATGAGATGCTATCTGAAACAAAAGAAGGGTGAGGGATGAAGGAGAAGAACCTCTACCTCTCTTCCTTAACAATGAAATCAGCGTGGTTCAGCTGGGCTGAGATGCTCACAGTACTTCTTCCCTCATCTCTATTTCCTTGGATATTTTATGCCAAAGCACCTTCAAGTACTTGAGGGCCACCAGATAGTGCTTTAGAACATAATGGTTAGTACCTCATTGGGTGGCCCATTGGTAAAAAGGAAGGGGATGTTGTATTTAGTAATGTGAGAGAAGTGTCAAGAGAGAAGGATATTGTTTCTTGATAGCTGAGCCAGGACTGCTTCTCATTTTCCTCTTAGGAAGACAAGGAATTCTCTTTTTCTGTAGTAGTAGGAGGAACACAGAAGCAGCAGCAGAGAATACAAGAGTCTCTCCTTATGTGGTAGGCGCCATGATAGGTTCCCAAAGATGTCCATGTCCTAGTCCTCAGAATCTGTGGATATGTTACTTCTCATGGCAAAAGGGACTTCAAAGATGTGGTTAAATTAAAGCTGTTGAGTTGGCAGGATAAACCTGGATTATTTGGGTCGGCCCCGTGTGATCGCAAGCGCCCTTGTAAGTGAAAGAAGGAGGCCGATGAATCAGTGGCCGAGGAGGAGACACAGTAACAGAGGCAGAAGAAGCAGAGGTCAGAGTAAAGAGATTGCTGGAAGTCATGGGGTAGGACCCAGAGAATGTGGCAAATCCTAGAAGCTGGAAAAAAATTCAAGGAAGTGAATTCTCCCCTAAAGCATCCAGAGGGACATAGCCCTGAGGACACTTGGATTTTAGCCCAGTGGAGTTCATTTGTAACAAGACTTCCAGAACTGTAGGATAGTAAGCATGTGTTGGTTTACACCACTAAGCTCATGGCGATTTGTTACATCAGCAACTGGAAACTAATACACCACGTGACAAAGCCTGTGCTCAATGTTTTGCATACATTCTTGCTTACTTTTTAGCCAGTCCTTCATTGTAAAGATTACAAAATACTCAGAGAGTTAATATACCTAGAGTCACTTCATTAGCTATGTGGTTGAGTCAGGATTTGAACCCAGGCAGTCTGATACCAGAACCTGGGTTCTTACCCACTGCACTGTATCCTACCTCCCCAGTGTAGCTGGGACCTCTTGGACATCGAAATGCCCTTCCTAGGCCAGCAGGTGCCTGGGAAATTGCCTTTAGTGCACAGTTCTGTGCTGTTCTTAGAGAAATCCTTCACCTGGGGTACACCGGGACCGGTAACTTAACTTTGGGTGTTCTACTGACGGAAATGCTTCAACGGCATGTGACCGGACGATAGGGAGAAGGTTTCCACGCATCCTCATGCTCCGCGTGTTTATGTTCTTCAACTAGCCATTCAGGGAATCAGCTGTGAGCCACAGGAAGGGGCAGGCCATGTGTGCAATTCAAATTGGTACATCATCTGAATTTTGGGCGGGGGGTGGGTGGATGGCGGGAGCATTTGTGACTATATGACTTTGGTCAGAACCATTCATAGAGAGAAGGTCAGAGGGGTATTCTGAACAGAACACTGAGGGTGCAGGGAAGGGGGGGACACGGGGAAAGGGAGAGAGAGAGACAGATAGTGGAATAAATTGAGAAAGATGCATAGAAAGAAAGGGATATGTGGTAATACAGATACCAGAGGAAAGGAGTAAGATTTTGGAAGGCAATGTACCAGTCTTTATTAAATTAAAAGAACATGTATTCTGAGCCAGCAGGTCTATACTTGCTGTATCTACTATTTTAACCATTTTTGAAGCGTAGAATTCAGTGACGGTAAATACACTCAACGTGCTGTGCAAGAGCCTTTCCATCACCCCACACGGAAACCCCATGCCCCTCAAACGGTCCCTCCACATTCCTTCCCTCCCCCAGCCCCTAGCCACCACCACTCTGTGTTCTGTCTGTATCCATTCACCTGTTCTAGGCATTTCCTACAAATGGAACCCTGCAACATGGTGTCTGGTGTCTTTCACTTTGCACAGTGTTTTTGAGGTTCATCGTGTTGTTGCGTGTATGAGTGACAACACCAACTAGACGTGGACAGGATAGTAACTGAGGGCTGTGGCTGGTCTGTGACACATTTGCACCATGGGAAAACAAACTTGGTAGAAGTAGAGTCTTCTGCTGATGCACAGAGGCCTCTAAGACACTGACAACAAGTTCTAGAACAAAAAGCACAACCTATTATTTATGTAAAAAGTTATGAAACGGGATGACATAACTCTCTCTATAAATATAGGAACATAAACGCAAAGGCAGAGATCTGGATGGATATACAACAAATCCATAACGCAATGGTGGTGGCTACGGGAGACGACCTGGGCTTAGGGATGGTGGTCAGGGGGACTTTAGTTTGGTCTCTCAATGTCTGGATTTGACAGAGGAGAATATATTTATATGTTGAATGTGTATATATAAATGAACCTGACTGAAAGAAGGAAAAGAGAGTGAAACAGAGAAAGAACCCAACACGACCAACATAGAGGCACAGAGGGAAGCCCACAGAGAGGCAGAGATGCCCTGGGGTGGAATTTGGGTGAAGCCATCCATCACATCATTACTCTGTCCTCTGGAGCGGAACAGCATGAGTGGGGGAGTGTCAAGCAGCGAGAGATTTTAGATTCGGCCTTCTCCCCATTGTAAAAAACCGACTTTAATTATAGCCTCTCCAATGCTGGTGATTATCGGTTTGCTCCAGTGTTAGGAAGTCTAGAGGCCGGTCCAGGACAAATGTAGTGTTTCAAGTCTGACTTAACAATCAGTGTTTCGATTTTGGAGAAAGTTTTCCATGTTTAATCAAGTTGTTCTTTCTATGTTGTCAGGATGATAAATTGGGGGGATGGTGGTGATTAAAAAAAATTACAGTGTGCCTAAAAGACCAGAGGAGCATAGATTTGGGAATTGTGGAACGATTTGTGCCTTTTATTTACAACTTTATGGCACTTAACTCTTGTGAGAAATAATTTTAAGATTTTTTAAAAACTTTTACTTATTTATTTTTGAGAATGAGAGAGATTGCATGCAAGTGGGGGAGGGGTGGAGAGAGAGAATCCCAGGCAGACTTCACACAGTCAGCACAGTCCCTGAACCATGAACCAATCCATGAACCATGAGATCATGACCCAAGCCAAAGTTACAGGTTTAAACAACTGAGCCACACAGGTACCCTTAATTTTAAGATTAAAAAAAAAACTTGTTAGTGGAATTGAACCATAAAAGATGAGTCGTGTGACTTTTTTGGGTTGGGATCTCCACCCCTATTCATTTACTCATTGTTCAGAATTACTTAATGAGTGGTTAGTATGCCCCAAATGTTAGGAGATTAAACAATAGCCATGGCTTGTTCCCACGGATGGAGTTTATAGTGCATTGGGCGAGACAGAGACTCAGCAACCCCCACCACAACTATATAGATGTGATTATAAATCCTGACGAGGGAAAGTCTGTCCAGGCAAGTGAATTTGGAATATTCCTTACAGGTGTGCCCACCAGTATCCGTTCCAGGACAGATCACTTGGGAGGAGATGTCCAGTTGGCTTTCTACCCTCTGGTCTCGGGCAATTAATCTTCTCTCTTAATGACTGTAGTGATGGCAGGAGCAGGTCCTCTGGAGGTCAGAGTACGTTTAGTTGAACGCCGTTTCCGTGCACGCCCAAGTCGGAGCGAATGGCTGTTTGGGGGAGCACTGGGAACATCCATCATGGCATTGCTGGTAGAAGTGGTCTCACTCTGTGTAGTATTATGGAAGAGTTTGGGTTTCTTCCATCTGCAGTTGAACCATCAAGGCAGAAAGATGCACATCATGACACAATGGGACATAGTTGTTGGAGATGACCTTCCACCGTGCCCGACTCTGGGTTTTCTTGGCTGTCTTGCTTCTCACCGTTCTGGCATCCTTGTCTTCCATGCTTTTATTCTCTTATTTCCACATTTGTTGCTCCTTCACTTTCTTTCCCTTCCAACCCTTCTTTCTCTTCCCTTGGGTTCTCTTCCTTCTACCTTCCCTCTTCCTCCTTGCTCTCTCTTTGACCCTCCCATCCCGTTTGGCCCTCAGTCTCTTACTTCATCTCCTTTCTCACTCTTGTTCAGCATATTTCTAGCCATCCTTGTGTCTTTTGTTTCTCTACCCCCCTGCAAGCCCCTCCCCCACTATATCTTAGCTTCATTGAAGGTGCCCCACGGACCCTGCAAGCATTATTTTATTATGCTTCCCTGGACACCAGTGAGGATTCTAGGGACCGCTGACCCCTTGCACTGAACAAGTATTTTGAGGATATAGGATTAGGAGAACCACTCAAAAAAAAAGGAGAGCATTGGGGATTGTGTGGTACAGGAATCATTAACACTTCAAAAAAATTTTTTTAAGTTTATTTATTTATTTTGAGGGAGAGAGAGAGCACCAGTGTGTGTGAGTGGGTGAGGGCCACAGAGAGAGGAAGAAAGAGATAATCCCAACCAGGCTCTGCCTGTCAGAGTGGAGCCCCACATGGGGCTCAAACTACAAACCATGAGATCATAGATCTGAGCCAAAATCAACAGTCGGACACTTAACCAACTGAGCCACCCAGGTGACAAGAATCATTAACGTTTTAAACACAGTATTCGTTATGTTGGCACAGGTGGGGGAGGGTCAGGGAGACAAGGACACAGTAGATGTTGTTATTAGATGGCGAGGACCTTGGGTACAATTATCTCTTTGAAGAGCCTTCATTCTGGACACAGGTCAGACTGGTTTGAACCCTTCCTCTGTCCAAGCCTTTATTCTTGAATCTCGACAGGGTAGCTGAAAAAAGTGGGACTTCCTCATGATATCTTAGCTCAAATAACAACAACAAAATTCTTGTCTTTATTGAACCTCCTGAGGGGATAAACAACCTGGAAAGTCTCTTCGGAATTTAAAAAAAAAAAAAAAGTTTATTTATTTATTTATTTTGAGAGGAGAGCGAGAGTTTGAAATCAGGGGAAGGGCAGAGAGAGGGAGAGAGAGAATTCCAAGCAGGTTCCGCACTGTTCGCGCAGAGCCCAGTGTGGGGCTTGATCCCACACACTATGAGATCACGACCTGAGATGAGATCATGAGTCAGATGCTTAACCGACTGAGCCACCCAGACGCACCTAGAAGGTCTTTTTAAAATCCTACTTCCTCCTCTTTCTCCTCCATGAACCTGCTTAAAAATCTCTCATCCTGTGTTTGTTCCCCAAATTCTCTTGACTATCTCTTTATCAATGATGTCAGCTTAGTCTTACTTTCCCTTATATTTTCCCCAACCCTGCCTGGTTTCTCCTTGTCATCCGGGTCCTCAGAGTGGCCTTCTCCCATGATTCTTTCTTGTAGTTCTCCCTACTTAACCTTGTTTTGGAGGGGGAGGGAGAGGAGACATCTTGAAGAATCTTATGAAAACCCGGGACTCTCTTGACAGGAACACACAGGTACACATATCAGTTTTCATCCCCCCCAATCTCCAGGGATTTCTTAGCTCCCTAAAGCCCATCCCTGGACCGTTTGGGCCTCTGTACTTCCAGATCAGTCCCTAAGCGTGCCCCCTCCCTTGGCACCCCGTATCTCATCAGCTTAATTCATTTGCTGCTTAACCCTTTACAACTAGCTGAAACTACATTGCTTGTTTGCTTATTGTCGTCAGGATCCTGGCCTAGAGCAAGCACCTTCATTCCCATGGCAACCGTAGACAATGGGAAACACGTTCAGGATAAAGAAAATCCAGTGATATGGAGGTGCTGAGCCTAGAATTTTGCTTAACGCTTTTCATGTTGTGATGATGTCGGCTCCCTGGTTTCTGAAATGAAACAGTCCAGAAACTCTCAGTGTTATACCTGGTCGTTTCCATTTGTATTCAAGTCTGTCTCTGTCCAGAGTCTTCACTTCTATTTGCTCTTTGTCTCTGTTGATAGAAATCAATAGTTCCCTTCATTTTGCCCCTGCATTTAGAAAAGTGAATCAACTCTCCAGTCTCCCGCTCCACTGACCTACAAAGGTTAGCATCTTGGGGAAGTGGATCCTTAGGGCAAAACTTAGTTAAGAGAATGTTTTCCTCCTAATTGATTGGATCCCCTTGCTGAGGACCTTTCCTTCCACCTCTCACCTGGGATGTGGAGGGCTCCGCGGTCCCCTGAACAATGACATTTTGTTTTATTGCCTTGGAGAGAAGGAGATTCAAGGCATGGGCACAGGCAAGA
Source organism: Mungos mungo (assembly GCA_004023785.1). Classification (NCBI taxonomy): domain Eukaryota; kingdom Metazoa; phylum Chordata; class Mammalia; order Carnivora; family Herpestidae; genus Mungos; species Mungos mungo. Next base: position 274,728 of record PISW01002189.1, read on the forward strand.
TGAGATCAGTAACCCAAGTCACCTCTTCAAATAACTGAAAGAAACTATCCAAGAGCCGACAAATGGGTTTTGCATCCTGACAGGTGCAAGGTCCCCTTCAGCAGTTTGCCTTCAAAATTGGGAAAATGAACCTCGTGGTTGAAGATCTAGAAAATTTTTTTCTTAAGCAGGAAAGGAGATGTTTCACAGCAAAAATAACCCTTGCCACTGGGTCCTTGGACCAAAAATATCAGCTTATGGGATGCGGGATGATATCCACATGACGGATTTTTTTTTCTTCCCTTGCTCCAGAATGTTCAAGAATTGGTCCACCTGCAATTCCTGTAAGATAGGAAACTACTAATCTTTGCAAGCGAGTAGAAATGATAGTACAACAGAACACCATCTGATTGCAGTGATGCTTCTGGAATATGGGATGATAACAAAAACAAGGATTGTTATCTTCCTTCCACAGGCCGTCTTACTGAGTCATGATGCACCGTGAGGTCTCTTGCCTCTATTGATCTGGAGCCTGGGGTCTTTGCCAGTGGGGGAGGGGATTGGCAATGGGGTCGATTTTAGGTTATGCCTTAGTTCTCCTTTGGCAGACTTGTTTGGTGCCTTTGAGGAAGTCACCCAGTTACCCATGACATGATTTGATCACCTGAATATAGGACAGAGGCACATCCCAGGCATGGGAGCAATTCGACATAGAAGAGTCTCAACTCTTAGAAAAAACAGATATATATATATATATTTTTTATCAATCTGAGAGGTTATCATCCTTATATATTGCAGGAACAAGTGGTATTGGAAGCATGATGGAAGGAGATAAATTGGGGCCCCAGTGTGGACCATGGGCGCATTGTACTTCCTGTTAGGTTCCGTCCAGTTGTTTAGTGGAGCATCGACTCTCTGTCTCCGATTTGTTCAGTGTCAACATTTCCCCATGAACTGCTTTTTGTATGAGTGCTTTGATTCCTCTTTGGCCTGATTTATCAGCCTGGGTTCATGCAAAGCGAACTTCTGTGTGAAATGAAGAACATTTTATAACCTGCCCCATCAGCAAATACCCAGGACATTATTCCCAATAAATGAATTAGTTGATCCTGAGCTTTGCCTCGAGTTGAAGGAGCTAAGGCAGAACACGTTATTTTCTCCACAGATAACGCCTCCTTCACATTGGGAACTGGGAAATAGATTGCCCTGTTTCTTACCTTTGATGACACAAAGGAAACAGGACACAAACACTTTGCAGTTAACCAGCCAAGGGGGAGGCTGGCCCTTTTTCTGCTGAGCAAATAGGATATCTCTTCCCTGGTCCGTCTTCTCATGGGAACATAAGCTCCAAGAGCTTCTAGGCATATAAATCGCTGCCTCCACTCTTCCTATAAGCTGTCTTAATAACTGAGAGGCCTTCAAACTAAAATCCATGACTGCACTTGTAATTTCAGCATTTATGTTACCAGTTGGACCATTTGATAATTCAGAGCTAGATTTTGGGGTCCAGTGACCATTTCCACCTTGGAATGTCATTTCTGGTCCTTCCTAAACTGCAAATAGAGTTCATAGTACCTGATATTAGATTGTTGGGAGCATCAAATCTGATAACTCCTGTGATATGCTGGGTATAGAGCCTCATTAAGAAATGCCAGGCTCTTGCCTTTTCCATTTTCCTTTTAATGAGAACATTGGCATCTTATAAATACCAGGTTATTTGTTAAAATGAGAAAATTGTATTATCTAACACCTACCGTATAAGCTCTGTTAGGCAAAATTTCCCCTACGCTTGACCTTTATGAGAAAAGCAGGTGGAAAGAATGTAAGCAGAACTCTGTATCTAGGCAGATTCTAGTGTTAGTGTTAATTTTTTTTTTTTTTACCATAACCCTATTTTTGATCCCTGGGCACAGATTGTTGATGTTCAAGAGTAAGAGTACCCAAGCCCTGACAGAGTCGCCATCACACATTAAGATTTCACCTCCTTATTAAGGCAGGAAAATGGGCCAACATACTAAGTTTTCAACATTGACTTGTAGCAAAAGTAAGTGCTGGTGGTAGGATGAAAAGTATTAGTTAGATAGGCATGTTGATGAAACCCTTCTTCCTTCTCATCTTTCTGGTTGACAACATTTGGTTCTTGGGGGTCTGAAGCTACATTACAGCGAAAGGGGGTGTACTAGAGGCTCTGTAGCGTTGGGGAAGGACCATGGGCTGATGGCTAGTCTGACTTGAGGTCAAATTGTGCCTTGGCTCCTTTCTAGCTGTATTGTCCTGGCAGAATTATTTGGCATCTTGAGCCTTACTTCCCTTTTGGTCATGATGAAGGTAATTTTGGCTTCTTCAGAGGGCCAATGAAGGTAAACTAAGGTGCTCTTGAGATATTCTTTGTCCTTGTTGAAAGTGTGTGTGTGTGTGTGTGTGTGTGTGTGTGTGTGTGTGTGTGTGTGTGTAAGAGAGAGTGCGAGATGACTGGAGAGCCACAGAGAGCCTTTTGGTAGAATAAACTTGCAGGCAAGTTTCCGTCTATATCTTGCTTTGGGAAGTGGTTAGAGTGGTGTGTTCAAATTGTAAAAAATTAATTAAGCAGTATACCATGATGATTTGTCCACTGTCCTCAGGTACTAAAATTTTACTAAAAATGTATGTCTCTGAGATAGATCGCCCCCACACATGAGTATTTATAACAGTGAGCCTCTTCCTTTCAGTGTCTAGGAGAGACACAGTCCCGGAACGTCTTGGCATCTCCTTTCTTGGACTGTTGATTTCTGCTCTGATGTAGATTGTGACTTAGGCTCATATTTTTCTTTGGGCCCCGCATTCTTCCATTGCCTCTGTTAGGTGGTAGGTTGGTGTAGTGGAAGCCGTGTGGACTTTGGAAGCAGAGAAACAGGGTCTGAATCTTCCATTTATTTTGTACATGACTCAGATGTCTTATCTGCAGAATGGCTCCTGGAGGATTAGAGATGACTCAGATACACCATTTAGCACAATGCTGGTCATTGAAATATTAGCCTCATATTTTTGGATTTAAGAGTGGGTAGAGTCAACCCCCTACCTCCAGTCTGGAAACACATCGACTTTTGTAGCACAACCTCTTGATGTCCATTAAACTCGCTCCATGCTTGGGACATTTCCCTCCCAGAATGGGTGCGTTTATACCCATTCTGGGTCTGAGTTCATCTAGGTCCTTCTAGAGCTATGTAAGACCATTACCTCTGAATTGGGCTGAGCAGAATAAACAGATCTCATGTGAATAAGAACTTCTCTGTTTTTGTTTTTTTGGGGTTTTTTTTTTTTTGGCTTTTATTTAAGCCCAATGTGTACAACTTGTCCAATAATTTGCTTCTCTTTGGGGTTGTTGGTTTTATTTTCTCAACTTATCTCAAGGCAGAGTTGGCTAAATATTTTTTAATAGGCCACTTTTAAAATACGTGTGGGCGTATTTGTTTACCTTTATACACCCTCAAAACTAGCTGTTATCAGACAGATACTATTCTTAGTGAAGAGGTAGAATTCCACATATGTGCCTAAAGGTATACAAAGAAAACCCCATTATTTTAGCTGGTAGTTTCTGAATTACAGATGGAAGTGAGTAGACTTTGAATGTAACTCCATAAAAAAAAAGGAAGAGGTAAGCACATCTGTGGGTCATCTTTATCGGTCTCCTGCCCAGGATCATTTTAGAAGTTTTAGGGACAAGTTTTGGCTGTTTTTCCATAAATACTAACCTGGTTGCAGGCACTAGACGTGCTCTACAATAACAAATGGCTATCCCAGTATTAAATTATGTGTCCAGTGAAAAGTCATGTTTTTAATACAGGGTCTCAAAGTGGGGTCCATGGGACACCTGCATCCCAACAGATACGCTGGTTTAAAATACAGGCAGCATAATCAGAGGTACTGATTCAGTGGGGCTGGAATGGAGCTCAGGTATATGCCTTTAAAAGAGCTCATTTGGGTGATCCTGACGCTCATCAGATTATCGTATTACTGCCTTTGGCACTCTCAAATTGTGGGGAAAGGAAAATCCCTACGTGCGCTTGTAGGATTTATGGAAAAGGGTGAGTTACATCTAGATCTTGCAGAATGAATAAAATGTTGACAAATGTAGCATATTTTATTTCTTTAAAAAGACTTTTGGTTATTACAATGAATACATGTTGTTAAAAATAGAAAGTACTATGAAATATAATAGAAAAACATCGTTTGAAATCCTGTCATTATTGTAACACTGTGGTATAGTCTTCAGTGTTTCTTTTTTATTTAAGATTGTCTTGTACATACATTTTGTGACCTACTCTTAGTCAATAACATAACATCCCCCACATTATTACAACCTTTCCATCGACACTTTTTTCTTGGTTGTAGAATTCCTTTTTATTGGTTGTAGAATATTCCACCGGGGGATTTCCTTTCTTATTAGCATATTTTAGTTCCCAGGCAGAGGGATGCAAGTGTTGAGGTTTTCTGTTTCCAAAGGAAGATGGATGCCTCTATTTTCTTTCAAAGTTGTTCTCCCAGCCAGATGGTTACGGACACTCCATTTGCCAGGAGCAAGATGTCTGGGATCACATGCGGCTTTGGCCAGGTAACAGCCTCATCCCAATGTATTTTCCTTTTACAACACTTAGTAATAGAACATTACTTCCCAATGATGAAGGCAGATAGGAACCAGAAGGGTAAGTGGAAAATTTCTTCCCGTTCCATATGGAGAACCAAATAGAAATGAGCATATAGGTTGTTTTGCCCCATAGCTGGGTATTGTAATGACATCATTTGGTTTATTCTTACCAATGGCAAGAGAATTGATCTCCTTCGGAGATCAACTGAGGGGCGCAGTCAGAAAGAAGGTTCCTGAATCAGGCAACTTTGGTCCGTAGTTCTGTTTCTGGCAGAGCCTCACAGAGTTGTTACTTTGAAGTGTGTGCCCACGTGTGTGCACACGTGCATGTGCGTGTATATGGGGTACATGTGCATGTTTGTAGCTGGCAGGGTGTCCCATGGAGACCAGGCTCATCAGGGACATCGGAATGGAGTAGCAGCTTAGCTTTTGAACATTGTTGAACCCACTCTTCATAAAAGAGCAACAAAAGTAATAAAACAGACAAACAATGCTCAAGGGTAATACCTACAAAAAAGTTACGAGGTCGGGTGTCCCTGCCAGCACCCCAGTGAGTGTGTGGAACAAGCCACCACCGATTGCGTTGGGAAAGGTGTGGCATTAGAAAGGGCATCTGAGAAAGGTGAGGGAAGACAGTTGCTTACCGCAACGTTGTAACTTTGAGAAGTCCCAGATCATTGTTGGGTCCTCCTGGAAAGCTACGCAGACCATTCTAGAATGACAGCAGAAATTGGGGGTGGGGGGTTGCATCTTGCAGGCTCCAGTGAGGGCAGGGCTGCAGGTGCCAGAATTGTCTGGAGGGCGTGGGCTGACAAGCTCTGAGAAGTGATGGGCTTGAGTGTTGTCTTCTGCACCCGGGAGAAAGAGCCGGGGGTGCGGACCAGCGCAGGCAGGACAGAGATGGTAGGGACAAGCTGTAGAGGAAGTCCACACGAGAAGAGATGACAGGAACAGAGCGGAAGCTCTCAAAGAAATGAGAGGGTGTGTTTTTAATCACTTTATGATAAAAGTAGAACAGGGAACTCTGGAGCCATGAAGTCAAGAAGCTACCTTGGCCCACCTGTCCCTCCTAAAAGGACTGAATTTCCCTTTCAAAAGAGCAACAACAACAAAAAAATGATTATAGATGAATCCCATACAAAAGCTTTATGATAAAAAAGATGCTGAGTGAATGTATTAGAAAACACTTGGGAACTACGAAGTTCAATATACATAGACAGGAATATATATATTTCCTCTATCCTTCCAGCTTCTTGGCTCAGACCCTCCTATAATAAAAGATTAACAGGAGAAAAACAAACAGGAATTAAACAAACATGTATACATCCTGAGACAGGGACATGCCCAGGAAAATGGAATAACTCCCCAAAATGGTCCAACCCAGCAACCTACACACCGTCTTCAGTTAATGACCAAAGAGAGACATGGGGCGGGGGGGGGGTGCGGGGTGAGGAGGCCGTGATGGAAGGATGTCAGGACAAGCCCTGTACTCCAGGGTGAGGCTGTTAGGCAGATTGAGGTCCTTGTCTTTAGGGATTTTGCTCCTCCTCTTCCAGGGACCCAGAGGGAGACGCACGACTGAGACGTTCCTTAAGAATGTAAACATCTCAGACACTAGGGTAGCTTTTACTCTTACCTGCGGCTCAGAGCCTCTCCATGTCTCTGCTGTTTGAAGCTGGCCAGCCCGATGTGTTCCGTAAGCCAGAGAGGCATATTTGGGGGGGATACGTTTTGTTCCCCCTTTAATGTTAAGAATGAACGGTCTGTCATGAAAGAAGAGATCTGTGAGGTTGAGCCTCTGAACTTGCCTAAAAAGTATCAGCATGCACCTGTGATGCATTTTAACTCAAAATATATTTACTCTAGAAGTGACCCACCACGTAACAATAAACACCCTTAGCGTTCAGTTTAGGGTTTTTAAATACTACTTTCCACAGAGAGGACATTTTCCATTGAGGAAGGCGGCTGTTTCAGTGTGAGGGGCTGAGACATCTTAGAGCCAATTTCTATAGTAGATAACACAGCGGTTACCCCAAAACGATGGGTCAAAAGAGCTAGAAGCCAACATGAAGCCCTCTCCGGCCAGAGATGGAACAGCGTGGAGCATCCACAAGGGTACTAAGGCAAGGGATTGAAACACACAAAATCTACAAGTTTATAAAAACACATTCATGAGTTTACAACAGGACATTTAACCTTTTTTATCTTTATTTCTTTATTTGGGGGCGAGAAGCAGAAAGAGCGGGAAAGAGAATCCCAAGCAAGCTCCTTGCTGTCAGCACAGAGCCCGATGCTAGGCTGGCTCTCACAAACCACGTGACCATGAAATCGACTTGAATGCTCAAGACTGAGCCACCCAGGTGGCCCTGTAATAAAATACCTTAAAAGATAACTCACAGGGAACCTTTGTAGGATGCTAAAAAAAAAAACCAGCTCTTCACTTTTAAAACCTAACAGGAAGGCATTAGCCTTTATTCTGCCTTTCTTACATAAACTATCTCTCAGGCTCACCAAATCGCTGATGAGGACGGATCTTTTCTCTTTTTGTCATTGTTCCAAAGGTAATAATTAGAATTGTTTCTAGGTAATGATGAAAGGAGGTCTTCGAATTGGAATATCACTGCATTGAAACTCTAATGAATTAATGGATCCAGGCAATTATCATCAACACTTGTTCCTGTTACAGAAAGAGCCACCTAGAAATGTTCATCTCCTAAAGAAAGTACACATATCACCTGTGACACAGTCTTGGGAAAATGAATGAAATCTGGATTCGAGCCAACTTTTAGCTTAAACTACCAATTTCTAACACATATGGGAGGGGGCATGTTGTTAGACCTTTTTTCCCCAGTGCGAGGCACCAAGAGTAGAATCCACAAACACAAATGGAGTTGGTTAATGGGTTTATTTTAGTTCGGGCAAATGGCCCCGCCAGAGTAGCTGAAAGTCCTCGGAAGAGAGCCCTGCTGAGCAGGAGCTCAGGGTTTTTAAGGGTTTTGGCAAGACAAAATGGGTCATCATGTAGTTAGCCAATTACAATTTACAGCACTTCATGGTAGCCAGTTATATTGTAATACACAGACGCTAGTTTTGGCAGGAACCTATTATTTTAAAGTTCTTAGTCTTTTAAAATGACCAATCATAGTTAGACACCTAAGATGTCTAGGTGTCTAGGGGCTAGGTGACTTGACTCACCTTGGACCTTGCCTCCAGGTCTTATTAAAAGGGTGGGGTTGTTTAACAGAATCTTGAAAAATAGGTTAAACTTTAGGACACAATGTGAGTTATGGAGTTACATTCTTAGGGTCTTTCCAGAGCTCAGTTGCTCAGCCTTTAATTATTTACCAGAATGGGAGTGGGAGGGTGAAACAATGGTTGGTATTTTAGGGTCCAGTTTGACCCAAGGGGGTAGGGTCTTAGAATATGTCTGTTAAGGAACAAAAATTCTGTGGAGAAAATCCGAAGATCTCTATTAAGGGATTCATGATTCCAGTAGGATCCCATCTAGCAAGTAGAGGGGAGCTCAGGCGTTGTAGAAAATGGAAGGTTTTACTAGAAAGAGGGTGGGACAAGCAGTTACTAGCCAAAAGAAAGAAAGGATTGCTCCAGGCAAGGTCACCTTCCCTTAGGGGGAAGACCTCGGGTTCTTATCATGCAGATGACCTCATCTTCCTTTGGAGGCTTGGAGAGGGCCCCTGGGACAACTCTTCATTGGTGCTTATCAGAAAATTCCAGACTGGCCAGTTAAGACTACATTTCTGGGGGTGGTTGGAACTGAAATGAGATCAGGCAGTGAGCCCCGGTTTCCTGATTTGGCCTAAGTGACTCCAGTTGGGACCTGCGGTTTTCTTTTTACCACCACAGGAATGCCATCAGCAAAATCCAGACTATGAGAAACTGAGACAAAAGACCCAGTTTTCTCAACCAATGAAATAAGAAATTAAAAGGGGAACCTATATATTCAAAGAGATAGGAGTCATGTTATCTAATCATAATATATGGATCCTGTTTGTTTCTAATTATAAGAAGTAAAATTAAAATAAAACATATACAAGAATTGTGAATATAGAACACTGGATTAATATTAAGGATTTAAAAGCTTCTTCTAGTGTGATGATGGTGTTGTGGTGATAGAGGAAAAAGACAGTCCTTAGCTTATAGAGATACTAAAATACCGACTCATGAACTTGTAAGATTTAATAGATGGAGGCAGAAACGAGAGGAAAGAAAGAGACCAAGTTATGGAGCCCAGAAAGCCTTTATTGGGATCTGTGATTCAGGTTCCCTAACTCCAGGAGTGGGGAGTCAGGGAAGCCACGCCCTGTACGGGAGGGCGAGGTGTTTTATGGGTGAAAGAGTTCCAGATTAGGCTTGGGAGGGCAGATAACCAAATAAGGGCATTTTAGGGCCATGGCAGGATGGGATAGGTTGCCTCCCTTTTCGGGGTGATGAGAAGCCGGAGCTTCATGATTGGCTGCCTTCAAATTGGCGCGGGACCTTCCAGGTCTGCAGGGTGGGGGGTGGGGGGTTGTCGGTGCGTGGAGTTTTTCTCCAACCCACAGCAAAATGGCCGCTCGGTCGCCATCTTAAGGTGACTCTTACAGAACTGACCTGACATCTTGGGGAGGTGGGAGGGGTTGTCTTCAGAAACATCTAGGTAAAGGAGGACCCTGGTAAGAATATGAGCAAAACATTAATATTGTCAAAAACTGAAAATTACTGAAACTAAGTGATAGGGATTGATGAAGGTTTGGGGTGATGGTGGGGTAGTCCGGAGCCGACGACCAAGAAAGAACTCTTGACGTTGTCTTTGGTGCAAAAAGGTGATTTTATTAAAGCATGGGGACAGGACCTGCGGGCAGGAAGAGCTGCCCTGGGGTAGAGACGGGTGGCTCATTATATGCCCTCAGCTTGGGAGTGGGTCAGGGATCCAGTAAGTCTCTAAGAAATTTTGGAAGCAAGGTTTCCAGGACCTTGAGGGGCGAGCTACTGTTGGAGAAACGCCATTTATTAAAACCTCAGTCATGAGACCCCCCAGATGTATATGTGGGGTGAGGAAGTGGCATAAGCTTGGAGCATGATGGCCAGCATGTAACTTGGGGCAGCTGAGATAAAGGAAGTAGACTTAGGGTCCTCAAGATTGGGATAATGTGAAGCTGAGATTCTCTCCTGCCCCCAGCAAAGTGTGGTCATCCAGACAGCTGGGCTCCTAGAGGGAGGTCACTCTGTCGGTCTCAAGGACTTGACAGTGGGCTGTAGGCAGTAAGGGAATTTAATTTTTCATACGCCTTAGTTTCCTGCGTCACCATGGCAAGCATTAAACTCTTTCCTTTGTTCTTGGGAAGCCGGGAGCGTCCGAGGCATATCCCACAGATCCCACCTGGTGGGGGGAGGGTTGCCAGCCTGGACTTTGGCCTCCGCTTGCCGCACGTTCCCTCATCAGGTGTGTAGGAGTTCACTACAGTATCCTTTCTCTTTTCCATGTTTGCCATTTCTCATCATGACAAGTTTAAAAAGAGTCTAGTGACCTGAGTTTATGTAAACGTTCCTGTAAACGACTTCATTGGGCTGTCACGAAGCCTTGCAGATGGGTCAAGATCTACCAACCCAGATTCTTTTAGACATCACTGGAGACGCTGAACAGCATGGGGGCGCTGCCTTCAGAGCGTAGAGAATCCAGGGAGTCAGGAAGTTGGTAACAGACAGCCCGGTTGGCGTTTTCATTTTTATCATAAGGCTAACTTGTGCATTTCCTCCCGGGAGCTGGACAGGCACTAGGCCTGGTGTCTTTTCAGTCTGGAGCTGTGTCTGAGTCAGCGTGGGCGGAGGGACCCCCAGGGGAAGTGGTCTCTGGTTTTCCAGGATCGCCAGCGCGAGTCTGTCATTTCGCTCTCCCATCAGGTAGGAGGGTGCGTGTCCCGTCCCGTCCCCGTGTGCAGCGTTGTGCCGGTCCCCAGTGCTTTCGAGTACACTCAATCACCCAGTGAAGATGTGTGAAGTGCTTCGGTGGCTGGCCCTGTGCTGAGTGACGAGGCGACAGTGTGAAAAGATGGGGTTTCGGTTTACTTCTAGTGGAGGGAGTCATCGATGTACATGTGAGGAAATGAAATACCGATTTAGAAAACTATTACGGAGAATAAAAAGCACGGAGGCCTGTGGTCAAGACTGATGGGCAGAGGCCCTGCTTTAGAAAAGGAGGGTTTCTGAGAGCAGGTGACACCTCAGCTAAAACCCTAAAGATGAAAAGGAGCCTCCAGGGATGGGAAGAGATGGGGAAACGCATTCCAGGCAGAGGGAACAGCCAGTGCAAAGCTTCCTAGCTGGGAACCGGCAGATCACAGCCTGGAAACCGGCGAGGTCTGCTGTGGGTAGAGTGTAACCAGCGAGAGGAGAGCGGCCCAAGGGATGGGCTCTGATTTGGTCTTGAGTCTAACCACCTGCACTGGTTACTCTTGCCTCCCATTGTACAGAAGGCAGAAAGAAGGCAGCCCTCCCGTGTCTTTGCTAGTGCATCACAGAACACCACACAAGCCCTCGCATCCTCTTCTCACACTCCAGATCTGGTGTTGCCACCAGACCCGTTAGAGTCTTGGTCTCTCGCCTCTCACAGGCAGAGAGGTCGGTTTCAGCTGCGTGCAGTGTGACCAGAGGGGGGCGCTGGGAAGGAAGGGACCACGTGGTCTTCAGGCTGACATCAGGATTCCTTCGTGGGCTTCGCTGTGGGAGTAGGAAATGTGGGCACAACTTTTTAACGTCTTAGGAGTGTCTGCGGGTACAGAGCCGAATTTACTGTCACGTCCATATGCCGCTCTCCCTCTGTCTTGCTGAGTAACCTGCCATCTGAGATGAAGATCTAGAGACACGTGTTACCATCAGAGCAGAGAGATGAAGGCATCGCTCTGATGCCGGGAGCCTCGGCTCCGCGGAGCACGGAACAGCTTTGATCTTGTGAGAGCCGCCACCTGTTGAATCCCGGCTTGCTCTCCTTCAGAGAGAAAAGTGATAGAAAGCCTTCTGAAGGAATGTTCCTACCGACCATTGTCTTCATGGTGAACTTGACCCAGGGCACAGAGTGGGAGAGCTGTGATGTTATCACTGAGAGTAGCCCCTTCCTTTATGAAGAGAGTAGGAGGCGTGTCCCAAGGAAGGAAGGAGGGGGAGGAGCAGAGGGGAGGAGGGGGGAAGGAAGGGAGGAGAGGGGAGGAGGGGGAAAGAGAAG